>BJCN01325148.1:0-10072 GCA_018326445.1 Flaveria brownii
TATTAACCTCAATTCTTGTAGTGTTTATGCAACTTCTTATATGCTTATGCTTATCACATATAGCCGGTTCACCAGGTACAACAGTTTGGATCAACGGTTGTAAAGCTAGTATACTCTCTTTGGCATTGTAAAGAGACCAAAGTTTTTAAATATATGATATGTTAAAGTGATTTAATTTTCTTAGTATTTTATTAATTTTATTAATTTTATTAATTTTATTCATTGTTCAATTATGTTCGCGAGTATGAGTGTTTAGAGTTATGACATCTGTCACCAAATAGGTCGGTTGATTTTTATTTTGACTTTGACTTTGATATTGATGTTAACTTCGACCTAATGCTTGACTTTTTCTGATACTATTGAAAAAGGGTTCACTTAGACTCGTGCCATCATGTGTTGTACATGGGAATGTATCATACGACCACTCAGGAGGGGGGGGGGTGGATTCTCTTTCGTTTCCTCAAAAATTAATCTTTAGTCTCTTTTGTTCTCTCTAGTTCACAAACCCTAGCCTCCATATCCTTTCATCCTCATCATCATTAACCACCATTTCGTCCCCTCGCATCAAGTTCAAGCATCTTAAGCAATCAAGATTGGATTTTGTTCAGCGTTGATCATTTACACACTCCGCTAAGACTTTTACATTTCGACTTAGTGATTTGACGATTATTTGATCGTGTTCTTGTGTTCCTCTTATTTTAATGTAAAACCTTGAAATCTCCCAAGAAACAATTAACACACGATCTCAATCACGTGAATGCGGAATGTAAACGTGATTGGATATAAAGAAGAATCGAATTGAGCTCAAAATGATAAAATGATATTTGATTGAACAACAGAAACCTATGAAAGGTCTTGTGCGATTTCACACAGTACAGAATGATAAATGAACAAAAGGTTTTTTACAAGACGAAAACGAAACTATTTATACTAAAACAGCAGTTCTCGCGCGACTGGCTTTTCGCACAGTTTCCTTTCGCGCGGATCATGAATGTCGCGAGAATTCCTTTGTCGCGTGGAGTGCTTCTCGCGTGACATCTGCTTTTCGCGTGGATCAGGTTTTTTGCATGACTTTGTTCTTCGTGCAACTTTGATCTTTAGAAGCCATCTTTATTCAACTTTAAATTGTTTTGCCGAGCCTTTGATAATCCTCTACATTTAATCCTTAAACTGTCATCTAGTACTCGTCTATTTAGCTTGATATTAGGCTGATCATGAAGTTCATCGTGACATCATGTTTGGATCATCAAGAACATGATAAACCCTAAATTAGATGTTGGTATTATTTCATATGTTGTATTTTATTTTTGTAGTGATTCGTTGGATGTTGGTCCTTATGGCCAATCTTGGAAAAATAAATTTATTTAGGTTGACTTGTACTGGTCATAATGTGACATCCATCTTCAAAACATGTGTATTGACATTTAACTTTGACCTTTTCACTTTGACTATTTGACGTTGACTTACACTAAACGTAGACTTTGACTTGAATGTTAACCAAATGTTGACTTGAACTACGAATAGTACATTAGACGCGTGTACACACGTTAAGTATTAGAATTGTGCATATTGGGCATAATTTGTTCTAATGGGCCTAGGATGGGTGACAGGTTCATGATGATTATGTACTTTTGACTTGATCAAGGATTGTTAAAACATAAAATATTAAAATTTACTTTAAGATGCAACATATATCGGACATCATTGGGCTTTACCTAAAGTCAACTAAATAGGCTTAATTTAATTTAAAAATATAAATCATATATACATATAACATATAACTGTTTGTTGGAAGTGTATGAACACGTATAATTTAAAGACGTAAAAATTGGACGAAACGCAATTCAGGATGAGACGGAATTGAACGATACGGGTTAAGGGTCCGGGAGGCCCATCCATATGCCCCTTGGCTAAATTCTCTTATAAACGTGAGAGTTTCCCTTATTTTCTCATTATTTTACAAATCTTATTTTCCCAGAATGCTCTCTAGTAGAACCTAAACCACCACCTTCCATCCTCTTCTTTTCCTTCATTCCATCGGTCATCATTTTTTTATTTTGATGACATTCTAGCATTAAAGGTTGATTTTTATGCAAGACTTAATCATCCACACATTATTTAGTAAGAAAACTATTTATTTTGATGATTTTATACATGTTTGTTCATATTCTTGATGTTATTCATCAAGAATCATCATCTAATGTTTATGCGAAATCATGTATTAAACGACTAAAAAACAACTGGAAGATTAAAATCATAACTACTCAATTTGGGACTGAAAATTTTGGTAATTTAAGAGTTTAATGAAATGATTTGGTCAAATGGTTCATGGAATAAACAATGGTCTTGGTTTTGGGTCAATGGTGGTCAAACATATGGTCATGGTGTTCGATAGACAAAGTTGTAATTTTGGACAACTAGTTGTCAGGAAAATAGAATGTTTTATACATATCATAACTTAGTCACGTGAAGTCAAAATGGGTCAAATTTTATATATAAAAAATGTTCAGAGAGTCCTCTAACAAACCCACGTGGTCTCGTATCGTTTCGACATCGTTTGTTCCTACAAAGACAGTAAACGAAATGAATAGTCAAAGCTGTTAAATTCGGGCAGAATGTTAGGTTGTGTTCGTTGAGTAATATCTCCCTCATACTTCATCCATTTAAGGTGATTATTTCTCTAAAGTTAGTTTAAGGTCTTAGTTTTCAAACTGTGCCTATTAAGTGATATTTTGTTATCGTTTTGAACTCCAAGCAGCCTATGAAAGTTCGGTAGCGATCAGCTATGCAAGCTGAAAAAAAATTATAAAATGTAAATGTTAAGATTTAGGACTAATTAACTAAACTAAGTTAAAAAGTTGGGTTCAAAGATGGATTCTTAGATGCTTAAGGATAAAACATTTAACATTAATACCTAATTGAACTTGTACTAATAAATGTACATTGAAAAACGTTAACGACATACTATACATTGTTAACTAGATTATTTGTGCATTTATGGAATAACGCTATGACATTATTTGTTCTGGACGCTTGTTCTTTTGTGTCAAGCGACTTCAAGATCCATTAACGAAGAATTCCTTTAGTGATTCTTCTAACCCCCAATATGTTATGATGATTCCTTCCGTATCATTCTCGTGTTTCCGCTACTAGCGGGGCTGTGACACATGACATTGTCTTAAATGATTGTAAATTATGTATAAATGAATTTTTAAAGAGAATATCTTACATAAAATCAACAAAATTTGGTCCTCTAACAATTTAAACATATTTATAGATATACTTAGGAAGTTTTCGGTAGAAGATTAGTTCATGTTCACAACAACATATCTCACTCATACTTCATCCAATTAAGGAGATGCTTCTACACAAAGTTAGTTTAAGGTGTAAGCTTTCTAACCCCACCGAATTTGCATCATTTTTTTTATCATCATGCAGCTGACACAAGATCAGTGCGCACACAACTCATCAAGTTGAATTATCATACTAAAAGTGCGCACACAACTCATCAAGTTGAATTATCACACTAAATATACAAAATTGAAGACTAATAATAAAAAGTTACAACATAAATAATGATCAATATATGATATATGTTACAATAAACTCTTAAGTAAATAATTATTCAACCTCAAGATAAGACATGTACATCTTTAATCATAAAGTGTCACCAAAGCCTAATCGAATGATAAACAAAATAACTTTAAACATTAAGAATGATAAGACATACGTTAAACATCAACTTATAAATAACAAAACATCTTAATAACTAAGTAATATGGTTGGTCATTAAGGACCTATCTACGTGGATTTGAACAATGTTGTTTATTTGTGAAGAGGATGAAGCTACTGGAAAACTTAGGATTTAGCACATGGCTCTCAACTGAAGAATGATGCCGTGTGTTGATCCACTACCAATCAATACATACCAAGTGCTAAACCAATGCTGATCAGCACTGAAAGTGATAAAGTATTGATTGACTGCATATCAGTAGTCAAATAGATGCTTTGCTGATCTATCATAATTGGATAAAACTATATGTACCGACGACTACAGTGTTCTGCTTTTGGAGACAGTACAATAAGGATATAGAATAGTTTATTCTAATTGTGTAGATTTCATTGTATAATACGTCATACTTGTATAGTTGAGAGGTAAGCTTGTCAAGCCACTTGGTTTATCTATTGATTGTATCATTTGTACTCAGAAGATTAATCAAGTGTATACTTTTAAAGAATCTCTCATGTTTATCTTTAATCAAAGTATATTTGTATTTGTTAGGAAGCAATTAACTTAAATTCTACATATTTTTAACTACTGATCAATAGAAAAGTCTTGTTAAATCCTTAATACCTATCAAACAAGTGATATCATAGCTTTGACTCTTGATTTGCTTGAAGTATTCTTTCAACAAATCAATTATTTTCTTTTGTTCACACTATTAAACATTACATTCCTTCACATCCCTTTATCCCTTCAAAATGACTATTATAGGCATCTCAAGTAAGCATGACTTGGAGAATCGAACTCAGACCAAACCACCAATGTTCACACCATATGACTATGATTCTTGAAAAATCCAAATAAAATTTTTTCTAAGGAATCAGGATCTGAGACTTTGGCTCTCTATTCTGAATGGACTATATGTCGGTATGGTTCAATCTACTGGTGAAGGTGGAGCCATGATTCTCAAAGATCATAAAAAGTACTCAGATGAAGATCAACAGAAGATGGATGTGGAGTCAAAGGCTTGTAGCTAATCAGAACAAGTTTACCCAACAGCATCATCCATGGCTTCAAGAAATTCACAACTGCTTAGAAGTTGTGGGAAGCATTAAAGGCCGGATTTGAATGAACTGAAGATATGAAAGGGAACAAAAGAGATTTCTACAAGCAGAAGTTCGAAAATTTTGGTTTCACAAGTAGAGAAACCATGAATTGCTACATATCTTAGATATGTTAAACGGCTAGACTCTCTTAATGAATCTATAGTGAACATGGAGAATAGTGATGTTCTTAGAAATTTCTTAAGGTCCCTACCTAAGACATGGATAGTTTACACTTTGTCCACAAGAAGAACTGAAAATCTGAAGACAATGACTCTTGAGAAGTTATATGGAATTTTGAGTGCCTATCAAGTGGAAATGGATGCAAATGAAGAATCACTCGACAGATCATCAAACCCCTCAAAGTCATTAGCACTTATGGCACCTATTCATGAACCCTTTCACTCCCAATCCTACACAATTTTAATGGTGACTCATCAAGTACCAATAATCACCTATCCTGAATCTCCAACTACTAAATCATAAATATCACCATCTTTTAGCAAATGAAATCAGCAGACCTCACCATCTATTCCGCCAACATACTCTTCAAATTCTGCCTTTGTTAATGAACAAGCCAATTTCTTACAACTCTCTAAAGAAGTTCTAGAATGCATTCACCCAAATGATCTTGAGAAATAAACATCAACTATCACATAGCCATAATCTCTTTCACAGCCAAATACTTTTAGCAAGAACTGGAAGATAGTTCTTAAGGTAGAAAAGATTAGGATTTTGATTTGATAAAAGAAAAGTAAAGTGTTTCAACTACAATCAACTGGGAAACTTTGCTAAAGAATGCAAAGCACCAAACTTAAACTGTAACGCCCAAATATTTTAAGAAAAGAAGGCAAAGGAAGTTTTCGCTCGAAAGGAAGAGTTTTCACGCGAAAGACAGTTCTCGCGAGAAAGGTACTTATCACGCGAGAAGTTCTACGAAAATTTGGTTTGGGTTTAAATAGCTACGAACACCAATGCCTGACACTCACTTATGCGAAAAGTGCTGCTGCTAGAGAGAGAAAACAACGGTGTAGAGGGAGAAAGTAAAGAACTGAAGTGTTTAAGGTATGTAACTCGTGTAGTAACTCGTGCATGTACTAAGGAACGATTATTGATGTATATAACCCGTGGTTATGTAGCTTTCATTTGTTAGAGGCTTGGGGAAGGTCGTGTTTGAGCTAAGACGTCACGAGGTGAGTTTCTAGTCCCCTTTTTACAAAATTTTTACTTTTTTGGGCTATTATGCATACTAAAATACTCTTTTTATGCTTGTATGATGATTTTATGAGGTTTCACATTTAAGAACAGCCTTAGATGCGAAAGGTTAGAGAACTGGGCAGGAAAACACGCAGTTTTCACATGAGCCGTTAGGTTGTACTTTATGAAATTTTAATCTGCAGGTTATCACATGAAAGTATGGTTCTCGCGCAAGAAGTGTAGTTCTCACGTGAAAAGAGGTTATGGCGCGACATGAAGTTCTCGCGTGACATGTCATTTTCGCGTGAGTAGATATGTAATGTGCAGGCTTTGAGTGATTCAGTGTTCTTGCGTGAAATGTTAAGCTTCCACGTGAGATTATGGTGTTGATGTATGTAATGTTTTCACATAGCCTGCTGTGATGTGTTATCTTTCTACGATGTAATAGTTTTTAAAACTACATGTTTTACAATGTAACATTACTTAACACGTATGGATGAATAAGTAAAATGTTATGTAACGAAAGTGAGAGATAACGATGATGAAAGTGGAACGTAATGAATGAATGAAAGTGTTGCAAGCAAAATGATAGAGTTTCACAACTCCACGAGGCAGTCATTACCTCAACTGTGTGTGGTTTAGCTAACCCTTGAGTATGCACACATGGGTGTCAACCTTTGTGGTTGATAATGATGTGCGATAATGTTCAATAATGTGCGAAAATGGGATCCTTGTTGCCTGACCCAAAAAAGATAGTTACTTTGTACATAATGATGGGGCGTAGCATAAGACATGATCTAGATGAAAGTGAAAGATAAAGATAAAAGTATGAAATGTGTGATAACGAGCGAAAACGAACAATAACAGAAGATAATAATGATTATTATCTAAATGTATGTAAGATGTATGATAATGTGCGAATGTCAAGGATATGTTTACATGAAAGTAAACTTTTTTACCTATAAAACTAGAACTCACTCAGCGTCACTGACTTCTGTATGCATAATAGTTGGCAGGTAATTGTTTGATGCTGAAAAGGTGCAGGCATGGATGCATAAGCCACTGAGAATGATTCCAAGACTAGCATCCACATTTTGAGAAAGTTATCATGTTAATAGAATTTTAAGATATAAATGTAACAATTTGGATACTTGACATGATTTTTGTTATTAATGAAAAGTTTAAATTCCGCTGCAAATGTTATGTTTTTAATGTTTTATGCGATGAATGTCCAACTGTAAGCGTCCCAGGAATAGGGCCTTACAAGTTGTTATCAGATCCAAAGTTTAAGAGATTTGGTTAAATTATGTTCAAAACATAAAACTTAAAATGAAAATGGGACAAAAAAAAGGAAAGGGATGCCAGCCCTAGTAGCTATATGCCTGCATGTAAACCTTTTACGTACGATAATGAGAAAGGATATATGTTAATATGTTATGTGAATTATGTGCTCTTAGTAGGTTTGAATACTGATGTGGTCAGGATAGGAAATGCTTAGGGGATGAAGAGTGAAGTAAGTGGCTAATCACAAATAGCCACTGTAATTAGGGACTTACTATACTTGATAAAATCTGAGCTATTACCTTGAATGATTGTGTTAGTGTTTAAATCTTGTAGCGATTAGCGATGGCTGGTGGTAGATCATCAAAGGCCTCATGAGGTGGAGTACGAGGTGGACGTGGCGCTGGACCGCGTGTCACCGGAATAGGGTTAGAGTTACCAAAACGGCACCTGAAGAACCCGAGATTCATCACTAGGAAGGAGGTGATTAGAGTGCTAACTTGAGAGCCTCAGCGAAAGAGGCGGTAGTTGAGGAGGTTCATCAGGTCATGTAGACAATTCTATTGTCTGTGGTAACTAAAGTGATTAGAGCTATGAGGAAACTTCACGGGGCTATAACTATAGAGCATTTCAAAGATGCAAGACCCCGACGTTTGATGGGAATGGCAGTGCTGCTGCTGCTCACCAACGAGTGAGGGAGATGAAGGCGGTAGTTGATATCAGTGAGTGCTGAGAGGATCAGAAGGTGAAGTTTGCTACCCACTCATTTATGGATTCAGCCTTATACTGGTGAGAAAACATTGTCCAGACGGAGGGTACGAGGGCCATTAGTAGGATGAGATGGTTGGAACTAAAGAAGTTGGTAATTAAGGAGTTTTGTCCCCATCGGGAGTTAGATAAAGTTGAGAGGGAGTTCCTACAGCTAGAGGTGGGAACCATGACACACCAGCAGTATACGATGAAGTTGAACCAGATGGCAAGCTTGGTGCCGGATCAGGTGACGCCCGTGTCACGAAAGATTAAGAGATACATTTAGGGTCTGCTGGCGGATATTCGCTGATATCTAACCAGGTATGTTTAGGTCGGTGGTCGATCTGGTATGGAGGTTGTACCATGAGAGGGAGGAGATGGCTATGATGGAGGCGAGTAAGATGGGTGGTAGTGACAGGAACCAGAACGGGAAATGCTATGGCAGTGGTGGATTCACCCCTAAAGGCAAGAAGGCAAAGGTAGAGGGTCGCAAGAAAGCTATGACCGATTAGGTGGTGAAGGTGTGTGGTAAGTGCGGGAAGAATCACATGGGTGATTGTAAATGGGGACCAAACTTCTACTTCAAGTGCGGGAGGCCTGGTCATGTGGCGAGAGAATGTGGGATCATGAAGTGTTATAACTACGGAGAAGAGGGCCACTTAAGCAGGGATTGCAAGAAGTCGAGGGCTGAAAACTCTAGGGCAAGGAAAGGGGCTGAGAAGGAGAAGGAGGAGCAGAGGGCTAAAGCCAGAGCATTTACTATGACCACGGAGGAGGCTAGGGCGGACCCCGGCGTTATGTCAAGTACATTCCTATTGAACCAAACTTGTGCCTCTATGCCTTTTGATTCTGGTGCAAGTAGGAGTTTTACTACCTTCTACGATAAGTTGCCCGCTAAGATTAGAAAAATTGATGAGCCTTTCGAGATAGAAACTGCCATTGGTAAGTCTACTGGGATTTCTGATGTGGTAGGGGAATGTGATATAGAGTTGGAAGGTCATAAGTTCTCTGCTAGGTTGTTCGTGATGCCCTTAGGTGGATTTGATGTAGTCCTAGGGATGGATTGGCTAGCAACGTACGAGACAAGTATCGTGTGTCGTAGAAAGATGATTCGATTGGTTACGCCCGACAGGAGTGTGGTGACGCTTTATGGCGATAGGGTTCACACGGTCCCGAAGGTAATTTTGATAGTGGTGGCAGAGAAGTGTATGAGGCGTGGATGTGGTGCCTATCTGGCCTACGTGAAGGATGTGGATGTGACAATGCCTCGACTGCCAGACGTATAGGTTGTATGTGACTTCCCGGACGTGTTCCTAGATGATCTATCTGGTGTGCCACCTAACCGTGAGATCGAGTTCCAAATTGATCTGATACCTGGTGCCTAACCTGTTGCTAAGGCACCGTATCATCTAGCTCCATATGAAAGAAGGAACTGATGACTCAGTTGCAAGAGCTGTTAGATAAGGGGTTCATTCGACTGAGTATCTCTCCATAGGGTGCTCCGGTTTTCTTTATGAAGAAGAAGTATGGTAGTATGAGGATGTGCATCGACTATCGTGAACTGAACAAGTTGACGGTGAAGAATCAGTATCCATTACCAAGGATTGATGGCTTGTTTGACCAACTCCAAGGTGCCAGTTGGCTTTCGAGAATAGATCTTCTGTCTTGTTACCATTAACTGAAGATGAAGGAGCAGGATATTCCTAAAACAACTTTTTGCATGAGTTATGGATACTACGAGTTCCTCGTGATGTCCTTTGGTTAAACCAATGCGCCAGCTGCTTTTATGGACTTGATGAATCAGGTGTGTCGGTCGATGTTGGATAAATCAGTGATAGTGTTCATTGATGATATCATAATTTATTTGAAGAGCGAGGAGGAACACGCCGGTCACATTCTTGAGGTGTTAGAGACACTTAGAAAGGAGAAGTTGTATGCCAAGTTCTCCAAATGCGCATTCTGGTTGCGCGAAGTTCAGTTCTCCAAATGCGCATTCTGGTTTCAATGGAAGTCTCCA
>BJCN01325151.1:0-10303 GCA_018326445.1 Flaveria brownii
CTATACGAAACCCTCTAAATCAAATTGACAAACAATGTTTTTATAGACCGCAACAACGAGAAACTTTCCATGTCTAAATCGAAAACCCAACCTCCCCTTGTTACCTTAGTTATTGTGACACCTTGTCACACGTCATACAACTCAACGACAACAAACAAAACTTAACTTCATCATTATATATCCCACTAGAAATATAAGGATGTAGAGTTATTGTCCATGAATTAGATGTAATTCTTATACTGGTTATTACCGTGATAAGTTATGGTATTAATTCAAGTTACGTGGTCTTACGGATCTTAAGTTTATGTTCTTTATCTTATAAGTATTGGTTAACCGCTCTAGTTCAATAATGTAATGTGAGAATGTTATGTGAACAGATTAACGGATTAACCCAAGTCTTTAAGAAAATGATTATTAATGAGGTCAAGAACCCCCATGATTATGAAGAAGTTATTATGGAAAGTTAACAGTGGAATGTTGGAACCTACAATGGTAGTTAAGAGTGGTCGATGATGTGGCATGGGAGATGGATATGGGTTTGAAGTTTGATTTCTTATGTAATTTATATATAATTTTTTTTTTTTAAGTTAGAGGGTATTTTATTCATTTAATCCTAATTTAACAGGAAAATGCTTAAACATGTTTTAATGGCAATTAGTATTATTAAACTAAAGTTCAAAATTTTACTTTTGCATCTATTGGTAAGTCATTTACTATCTCAATCGACACATCAATGTAACCGTTGACATTCATTTATTTACTGGTTCTAGAAATAAGTTATGTTGAATAATAATCACTTGAGACTTTTTTTCTATTTAAAAAACAAACAAACTATCTACATAACTAACAATTATGGTGCGCTAAGAACATAATTATGGTAAATTAAAATTTAATAATTTATTGACTGATAATATTTTTTATTAAATTTATCATGATTTACATTTGATTTTTGCTTTATTTGGTTTTCAACGTATTACAATTTTTCATAATTATCATACATCCTCCAGTAAGTGGAGTGTGTTCAAGATATAAAGAACCTTTGATGAGATTCCCGGAAAACCTCTGATGTATATAGTAGTTGATAAGTAGATCAAGTGATTGTATCTCATGTAGGGTTGTTTAAATTGCTCGTCGTTCGATTCTCACTCCATGTATTCAGAATTTGATCGAAAAATGATCGTTCATACTTCTGCTCGGTTGTAAGCGAACCGATCAGCTCAGATCGGTTTGTAAACGAGCCAAGCACGAGCAAAGTTCCGCTCGGCTAGGTTCAGCATGATTATTTTTTATTTTTTGTATATATAGTAGAAAAATGTTTAAATACAAAGTGTATTTTTACTACAAATTGTGAGAAAACACAATGAGTCAAAAAAGACACAAAAAATTATATATGTAACACCTGGATATTTTTATAGACGAGAAAGAAGGAAAGAATAAATGTGAATAAAGAGGAGAAATGTAATTTAACCCAAGTAGAGGGGTTAAAAGTGTTCAAAAGGATAAAACTTTGGAAATTTGGTAAATAAAGCAACATGGCCGCCCATGTTGCCTGCTTACAATTTGACATTCGGTTTTAGAGAGAGAGAGACAGCAGAGAATTCGAGTTCTAGAGAGAGAAAGAAGAAGAATTCGAAGTTTAAGGTAAGATTAAGTGTTTTAAGTTGTTTTGGTCGATTTGGCCTCGGTTATATGCTCATATGTGTTAGTGTATGTACGTTTGTGTGTGTTTTAGTGGGTTTAGGTGTCAAAAACGTCTGGGAAGTTCAAGAGAAGGGCCCAGAATGGTTGCTAGACCCAAACGCTTGAATAGTGCCCATGCGTCTAAATAGACCCATGCGCCTAAATGAAAAGTGACTAAGTGTTAGACCCAGATGGCTGAATAGTGCCCATGCTCCTAAATAGGTCCATGCATCTAAAGTAAAAACTAATCAAGTGTAGGTCCAGACGTCTGCATAGTAGCAAAAAGCCTGAACAGGGCAGAAACGCCCAAATAGTGTCCATGCGTCTAGATACTTAGAATATTTTTAGAAATTTCAGGGAAAAACAGAAAGTCTAGGGTTTGATCAAATTTGATTTATGGGCAATGATTACCCATTTTAAGCATGATTATGGGATGTTTTAGGGTTATGGGATGTACGAATGATGTATGGTATGTATAATGTGTTATCTTTTAATGATGATTAAACGTATTTATATTATATTATAAAATACGTTATATATTATGTTATTACTTTACGTAATATGACAAATGAACGAAAGAACGTGAAGAATAACGTAACGGCATGAAAGATAACAATGATGAAAAGTAAAATGAAATAAGCGAAGAATGGCTTGCAAGCAAATGAAAGGAGCTGCACGACCATATTGTCGTTAGCTCAACTGTGATGCGGGTTAGCTACCCCAAAGGATGCATACATGGTCAATCATTGAGATTGACAAGGTCCTTTGATATGTCCTAGGTAACTGGATCAGCTTCGTGCACAATGAGTAAAGAAAGTTTATACCGAAAGTAAAGTATTTTATTTATAAAACTAGAATTCAATCAGCAACGCTGACTTTTATTTATTTTCTAGTTGGCAGGTAAAAGTTGCTGAGGATGGCACGGGGCAGCTACTTGGCATTTTTGGGATGGCAACCATTAGTATAACAATGATATTTTTGTGATGTAATGCAATTATAGTGTTTTGTAATAGTTAAACATATTGTATTACTTTGCAAAAATTGACATTAAAATATATGAAATGGTTTTAATTAATTTTTGCTGCGATGTTTTTAAATAATTGTATGTTTTATGTGCGATGAATGACCAACTGTGAGGTGCCCGGGAACGGGGCCTTACAAGTTGGTATAAGAGCTAAAATTTAAGTGAAACTGGTAAATATTTTTAAAAGACACCTAAACTTAAACTGAAAATGGGACAATGGAAAGGGATGCCAGTCCGAGTAGCTGCGTGCCATCAGGTATTTTCTTTAATGTTAACCGATATTATGTACACATGTTATTTGATATGTTTGCCCTTAGTAGATTTAGATACTGATGTAGTCAGGATAGGAAATGTTTGGGGGTATGAAGAGTAAAATAAGTTGCTAATCACAACTGACCACTGTGATTAGGGACTTACTATACTTGACATAAACTGGGCTATTACCTTGAATGACCATGTTAGTGTTTGAAACTTATAGCGATTAGGAATGGCTGGAGGTAGATCTTCTAAGGCTTCACGAGGCGGAGTACAGGTTGGACGTGGTGCTGAACCACGGGCCATAAAAGTGAGACCCAGGGTTGAAAAGGTGACCCACGAGGAGCCTGAGACCCCCCATCCGGAGGGTGGTGATGAGAGTGCTAACTTGAGAGCCTCGGTGAAGGAGGCTGTGGTGGAGGAGGTTTATCAGGTCATGCAGACGATCTTGCCGTCTGTGGTGACCGAAGTGATCAAAGCTGTTAGAGAACGAGAGAGAAGGGATAGGAATAGGTCCTCAGGAGGGGGAGAGCAACCTGAGACCGAGATGGTTATCCCTACTGACGAGGAAGAGGAGGAGGAGGAGCCTGTGCCGGAGGCAGCACGAGGCTATAACTATGGGGCATTTTAGAGATACAAGTGTCACACCCCCGCTTATAACGGAAACACGAGGATGTAACGGCCGGGATCGTCAAAACACATTGTTAATTAATAGAGATGTAATAATTAATGAAAGACAATGTGTCATGACGTCACCTGACACAAATGGAGAATTGTGTCGCAGTTAGTCAATTCCACGACAACATAGTCATACAAACCAAAATAAGTATAAGTCCCACAACCCGGGAGCAAGTAATCAAAATGTGTATAACAAGTAAATGTCAAATGCAATTGTCGAAGACATCCAAAGTTTAAATTATGTAAGCCTAAGGTCATCGCTAAGGCAACATCCCTAGCAATCCTCAATAGTTGTTACCTGAAAAGATATGCTCAAAAGGTCAACATATTGTTGGTGAGTTCGCAGGTTTAAATAGTAAACAAAACTTGATGTTGTGTAAAAGTTTGGTAGGACATGAGTGCATACAGTTATAAGCAAGTAATATCACATGAGCATCACAACTAAACCTATGACGTACACAAAGAATTTTTCGGAGCATGTTCACCCTAGGTCCCGTTCCTGGCCACTGTCAGTCCCAACTAGTATACTAACAAACAAAGGTGGTGGTGTCAGCCCAATAGTACTATCAACATCTGTCCGTCGACCCCAACACCGGAGTTAAATAGTTGTGAATACAGAACCACAAAGACAACTCATGCATGTACTAGATAAATACTTATAAATTAGTAAACAAAACAATCCCAAAGATTGAATAAGTTCACAGCATGAAAAAAGGTTGAGCATACTTTTCCCCCTTGATGTTTGTAAATAATTGTAATAAAACAGGGCCGCGAAACTCACCTTGAATGTGAAGAAAATAACTTGAACAAAACTTCAAAGAGTGCGAGTAATGAATGATCAAACGCCTATAATTAATTACATTAAAAGAATCTTAAGACGAGTCAAAAGGGAATTGATACGTTCGGTCGGGTTCGGGTTCGGCTCGCGACACACACACTAAAGTATACATATAAGTTTTATATAAATATATAGTTTGTTTGCTAACTAATTAAAACGTGTCGTCCTCGTTTTGTCATGACACAATAGTATTAATAATAATAATAATAATAAACTAATAATAATAATAATAATAATAATAATAATAATAATAATAATAATAATAAACTAATATAATAATAATAATAATAATAATAATAATAATAATAATAACAACACACACTACACACACCTAAACACACAATCATGCAGACTGCACACACACAACACACACACACCCCTAAACACACACACACTGCACTCACACACAACACACACACACACTCACGATACACACATTGCACACACACACCCATGACGCACACACACACAACACACACACGATACACACACTGCACCCGCACGTAACACACACACTGCACACACACATAACACACACACACTATATATACACACTGCTGCATATATACACAATATATGCATATACACATAATACATACATACTAAGCATGCACACACAATATATACAAGCATATATACATACACAGTTACATACACACACACACATATACAAGCATTTACACTCGTATATACATACATATACATACGGACACGCACCATATACACGTACGAATCAACCCGAACATCCGAACCGAACGACAAACCGAAACAAAACAAAACAAAACGAGGCAAAACGAGATTCATAATGACCGGTTACCTGTGAAGAGGTTAAACGGCGAGACGACGGGCGGCTACGGTGGTGAAAAGGTGGCGAACGGCGGTTAGAAGGGTGGTGTACGGCGGAGGGTTCACGGCGGTGGTGGTGTGCGTTTTTTTTTGTCCGATTTAGGGTTGACCAAAAGGTTTTTTTTATATATAATAATGATATTTACATTCTAGCCCCCTTAACTTTCATTTAATTAATCCCTTGAATTTAGTTAAATTACAATTTAAACCCTGGACTTTAATTATAATAAATAAATATAATAATAATAATATTAATAATAATAATGGTATTAGTTACACTAATTAGTAAATAAACTTTATTAATTATTGTTTATATAGTGTTTGACAATGTAGGTTATTAATATTATTAGGGTTAACAAGAAACGGGTATACGAAAAGATTCGATTCGAAAAACGAATAAATTATGCTAAATAATAAATGCACAAGGAGAGTTAACGAGCTTCGAGTCAATTGACGAACCTGAAAGTGGCGGATGTCACAAATCCCCCAGTTGAGAGAATTTCGTCCTGAAATTCAGCTAGAGTTAGGTCCTGAAGTTGTATCCACGAACAAATGCGGATATTTGGATTTCATCTGATCTTCCCGTTCCCACGTAAACTCAGGCCCTCGCTTGGAGTTCCATCTTACTCTGACAATTGGGATCTTGCTGCGCTTCAACTGTTTCACTTCTCGATCTATTATTTCTAGGGGTTCTTCCACAAAGTGGAGTTTCTCGTCAATTTTGATGTCCTCAATCGGCACATGAAGGGATCTATCGGCTAGACATTTCTTAAGGTTTGACACATGGAATGTGTCATGCACGCTGCTGAGTTCTTGAGGTAACTTTGACCGATACGCTACAGGACCAATTCTTTCTGTGATCTCGAACGGTCCAACATACCTTGGGGCTAGTTTCCCTTTCTTTCCAAACCTTACAACTCCCTTCCACAGGGAAACCTTCAATAAGACGTGATCACCAACGTTAAACTCTAAGGGTTTGCGACGGTTATCAGCGTAGCTTTTCTGACGATTTCGAGCCGCCTTAAGCCTGTCGTTGATTTGAAATATCTTATCCGTCGTTTCCTGAATAATCTCCGGACCTGTCAATTGGCTTTCACCTACTTCTGCCCAGCACACCGGAGACCTACACTTCCTCCCATACAATGCCTCAAACGGAGCACACCCAATGCTCGTATGATAACTATTGTTATAAGAGAATTCAATCAATGGCAAGTGAGTATCCCAACTCCCACCAAAATCAATTACACATGCCCTAAGCATGTCTTCTAGTGTTTGTATCGTTCGCTCACTTTGACCGTCTGTTTGTGGGTGATAGGCAGTACTCAAGTCCAATCGAGTTCCCATTGCCTTCTGTAGAGTTTGCCAAAACCGTGATGTAAATCTATTGTCTCGATCTGATGTAATTGACACAGGAACCCCATGCCTAGCCACAATTTCATTCACGTACAACCTCTCTAACTTCTCTATTTTATAGTCCTCACGAATAGGTAAGAAGTGAGCGGACTTTGTCATTCGATCCACAATGACCCAAATTGAATCGTGCCCGCTACTTGTTCTAGGCAACTTAGTGATGAAGTCCATCGCTATATTTTCCCACTTCCATTCAGGAATTTCCGGTTGTTGCAACAGACCCGAAGGTTTCTGATATTTGGCTTTGACTTTCGAACATGTCAAACACTCACTTACATATTTTGCAATGTCCTTCTTTATGCCTGGCCACTAATACAACTCCTTAAGATCTTGGTGCATTTTGTCTGCACCAGGATGCACAGAATACTTAGACTTATGTGCTTCGTTCATAACTAGGGTTCGAACATCTCCCCACTTAGGCACCCATATATGATTCACAAAGTACCGTACACCATTATCCTTACAGTTCATTTGTTTGTCTAACCCTCGAAACTCTTCACTTACGATATTCTCCTACTTCAATGCTTCGTCATGTGCTTTCCGAATTTGTGTTCTCAAATTCAATTGAATAGTCATTCCCAACGCTCGTGCACGTAGGGGTTTAACATATTCCTTTTTACTCAAGGCATCAGCTACTACATTTACCCTTCAAGGATGATATCGGATCTCACAATCATAGTCGCTGAGAAGTTCCACCCATCGTCCTTGGCATATATTCAGTTCCTTTTGATCGAAAATGTGTTTTAGGATCTTATAATCGGTGTAGATAACACACTTAGTCCCGTACAGATAAGGGCCTCCATATCTTAAGTGCAAACACCACTGTTCCTAATTCCAGATCATGTGTTGTATAATTGTTTTTGTGAACTTTAAGCTGACGTGAGGCCTAAGCAATCACCTTATCCTTTTGCATTAGCACATAACCCAGTCCTTGGTGTGATGCATTACAGAACACCACAAGTCATTGGATCCATCAGAAAGGGTCAATATTGGCGTGTTACATAACCTTTCCTTCAACCTTTAGAAAGCCTCTTGTTGCTTGTGATTCCAATCCAACTTCTTATCTTTTTGTGTTAACGTCATCAACGATTGAGGAATCATGGAGAAGTTTGCAATAAAACTCCGGTAGTAACCAGCTAACCCTAAAAAATGTCGAATCTCTGAAGGCGTCTTAGGCATATCCCATTTTTTAACTGCTTTGATTTTTCAGAATCAACATGAATTTCCTTCTCATTCACTACGTGTCCTATAAATTTCACTTCTCGAAATCAAAACTCAGACTTCGAGAATTTGGCATAAATTTCTCTTCCTTTAATAGCTCTAGTATCGTTCGTAGATGCTGATCATGATCTTCTTTCATTCGAGAGTAGATGAGAACATCGTCCATAACCACGACCACAAATTTATCTAGATAGTGTTTACAAACCTTGTTCATCAAATCCCTAAACATTGCCGAAGCGTTGGTCAGCCCAAACGACATGTCTAAGAACTCGTAATTTCCATAATGAGTCCTAAAGGTTATCTTCGGATATCGTCTTCTTGAACCCTCAACTGATAATAACTTGACCAAAGGTCAATCTTTGAGAAGTACATTGATCCCTTACCTGCATCTGACCGAATAAATCATAATTCTTGGTGAGAGGGTATAGTTTTTGATAGTCAACTTGTTCAACTTTTGATAATCTATACACAACTGGAATGACCTATCCTTCTTTTTTAACCAACAAGGTCGGTGTTACTCTTAGCGAGTGACTAGGTCGAATAAGAGTTTTATCCAAGCGCTCTTGTAATTGACTCGATAATTCTTGTATTTTTGATGGTGCTAATCGATAGGGTGGTCTTGTAACAGGAGTAATCATGTTGGAATTCTATCTCACGAGAAGGGGGCGATCTTGATAAATTATTAGGAAAATCCTACGGAAAATATCATATAATTGAAATATCTTTCAACTTTCTTTCTTCTGTTTCCTTGTACCACATCTGCTAGAAATACGTAACACTCTTCCTTAGACATCAACAAATCTTTATGTAAGAAATAAGTCTTAAATTTCTTCGAGGTCGTTTTCCTTGATTTCTTGAGCACTTCGTCATTTGATAGAGAATTACACACCACCTTCTCCTGACGGATTTTCTCGGCTTCATGCTTCGATAGCCAACCCAAACAGAATTAAGTCTATGTCAAAGACATGATCTTTTGTACTTATGTGAAACCTCTAACTACTACCATTGACCATCTCAACCGAGTAACTAATTACTAAGAAACTGGGGTTCATGCTAAGGTAAGGAGTAATTTTGGAAGAATCAAAGCTATCATCTGCTCTAGTATTAAGTAACACAGATGCCTAATAATTATCGAGGAGGTGTGCACCCATACCATTGGTTTGGTATTAGCGAGCGCCTTTCGCTCCGGTCGCAAATGTACAAATGCATGTTTGACTTATATGATTTGCATGAACTTGATTTCCTTAGTTTTCCCAGTCCCTGACTTCTGGTGATAGCCACTACTTGAGCCTTTTTGTCCCTAACTTGTTTCAGTGCCCGACTCAGCTAAAACACACATTACAATCATGACTGTGGCCTTCATCTTTTGGTTTTAAGAATAGTTACTGATATTCTCTATAGTTTCCATTTTTTATCCAAAGAGTTAGGGCTATTGCTCCCTTAGTTCTTGATATACTCATTAAACTAGCACATCATGGAATCCTTATATGTACAACCAATCACGTCTCTAGTACCATTACCTACCATTTCCAACTCTAATCCATCAAGATCATCACATAGCCCATTTCAGGCACATTCTTAGTATACCGGTGATGCTTATATATAGGGTTCCCCGTAGCGTTCCCACCACATCCACGATATACTGAGAACGATGCTTAAGCTAGTTACGTGACATCTGATTATTCTTAATATCATCCAAATGAACAACGTAATGCATGTGTAGGGAGTATCATCACTCCTCTACAACACTTTGAAGTCCACATCCATTCTAAGCAATTAGTCAGTTTCATAGTTACTGAAATGCTAGAAAGAGCTATCTCTTAGGGAATAAGACTAGTGGTTATAAATGTTTCATTGTCTCATAGGGAATAAGACTAATATCATAATATGAATCCCATGAAGGCTCCAGGTAGAATAGAACTTAAGTAAGAGTAGATGTTATAAATGTTTCATTATCATTAACAAAGTCTTACTAGAATTATGACTCTAGTGTCCCAAGGTATCGAATGAAAGATTTGTACTAATCATGATTGTTATCTCATGACAAGATTCGCTAGGCTTCACATGCACTGCAAGTTTCAATTACGTGTGCACCCGTAATGGTAATTTGTTTTGCATGGTCACCCCCAGCTCCACTTACCTAAGTTAACATATCTTGTCAAGTACAGAGTGTTATCCATGATTTGAGTATCAAGGATATGATTACTAACAAAAAGTTAATTAACCAAAGTTGTATAAGGAATCGAATAAGTAAACATTCACTTGAGCAAGGAATAGTCAAAAGAATCCATGTACTTTAATCTGAACTATGATTAAGTAGTCATCTGATCTGAGTACGTTGCGTCTCTTGT
>BJCN01325153.1:0-27027 GCA_018326445.1 Flaveria brownii
ACTTCAAATAATATTATTGAACAAGATATCCTAATAAATTGTTCCATCTCATATGCAACTTATTTAGAAAACCCATTTTTTTTTCTAAATTTGGTGTAAATATTTAATTGCATGATCATATCATCAATTAAATATTAATTGGTGTTTGCTAAGCTTGTTATTGGGTATAACCCGACTTAGATCATAACGTACTAACCACATCAATATTTTATGTGTCTTGGGCACATAGAATCCTACATACCTGTCCGTCGGCTCCAACACCGGAGTTAAATAGTTGTGATTAAAGAACCATACAGAAACTCATGCATAGGATATAGCTTGCAAACAGTAACACGTTAATCCAAAATAAATTGACTTCACAGCTGAAAGAGGTGAGCATACTTCCCCCCAAAAACTTATAAAATTGTAATGAAAATGGGGCCGTGAACTCACCTTGATTTGATACGATTAGTGTGACACACGGTAAGCCACTAATAATGGATGCGAACCAAATCAGTCAAGCACCTAAAATATATATAATCGAATTTAAAATTCGTTTAATATGTATTATAATAATTCCGTTTCGTATAAGTTCGGTTCGGGTTTATCGCGCGACCCACACATAATATATATAAACACATAAATATATTTATATAAATAATTAGTTTTCTCACATAATTAACATGTACATGTATATAATTAATTCATATACCCACATTATTATTTTCCTGCGTATTTGTATATATAATCTCATAACCGTATGCATCATAATCAATTTAAATCACCATAATATATTTCTACTCATTCTAACCCATATGTATATATACATATATACATCATCACATGACCACACTCAATCAAGTATATTCATACTCAACTACAATATACGTATATATTAATATACTCGAACCCCTACAAATGCAATATATATATATTTATATATATATATATATATTTATATACTTGATTCATTACACACCATACACCACATTTTATATATATTTCATACATACGCGCACGTTTACATTGCGATATACACACGTACAATATTCATAAATATTACATATATATCACGCATACACACCCATATGAACCCATATATTCATTAACCTACACTCACATAGGTACACAAACACACATATACAGTTTATCATACTTATGTACATAGATATATACATACATATATGTTATCATACATATATATACATACATCAACGTAAAACACAACTAGATAATTATTTCATACATACCCTCACATATATAATTTCATACTTACACACAAAAATATATTTATATCTATATATCGTACAACACACGCCTAGATTCAATCACACACACAAGGATACAAACATACGTCCAAACACACACACATATACATTCAACACACACATAATATATATATATATATATATATATATATACAGGCTGCCATTCATACATGTATATATCTTCATTTTCATACATACATATATATACATACAAACGAACACGCACACAACGTACCTCTACATACAATTGACACTTCCATATATTTACATACGAGCAGGCATACAAACGCAGCCTCTGAAGCACATACAAGCCTCGGAAACATAGCACGTATACATTACAATCGTATACACACATGAACGGATCGAACCCGGAACCGAACGTCGACGAAAACAACCGAAAAAAAACGAAACTCGGTTTACGTAGATCGTTTACCTTCAAAACGACTAAACGGCGAGTCGGCGGCAACTGATGACGACTAACGGTGATGAGAGGCGCTCGAACGGTGGTGAAACGGTGGTGAAGCCGCGAGAGGGAGAGTCGGCAGCGTAGGTTTGCGAATGGGGAAGGTCGACGGTTGTTTTGAATATAAATGTGATATTTGCAATTTAGCCCCTTGACTATTTCGAAATTAATTCCCTCAAGTTTAATTAAGTTACAATTTAGACCCTGAACTATTAATCATAATAATAACAATAATAATATAAATATTAATAATATAATCAAAAATATTAATAGTAATAATAATAATATAAATAATAATAATACAAATAATAATAATAATGGTATAAGTAGTACTAGTAACGATTAATTTTATCAATTACCTTTAACGTAATAGTTGTCTAATTCGACTTATTATAATATTAGGGTTAACAGGTAACACAGATACGACGAGATTCAATTTGAAAATGTATTAAGTACGCCAAAGTAATGAATGTACGAGGAGAGTTAATGAACTTTGCGTTAATTAACGGACGTATGGTGACGGATGTCACAAATTCTAGACCTCATGCTCCATCCAAGGGGAATGTGGAAAAAATGTTCTTGTTGTGATAGTGCAAGGAATTAAGGTCACCATTCCCTGCTCCAAAATCCATCAATATCTGAAGTTGAACGATTCGAATGAGAATCTTCTTTCTCTAAAGAAGTGGTCAGTGTCACGTTCATCGATATAGGGTATGAAGAAACCCTCCCCATGTCCACATTTTCCAAATAACTATTATATCATAACTGGATAATAATCATTCATGTCTTCTTGCACTGTTTGTCTAACAAGTCGGGGGGATGGGACAAGGTACTATTAGATTTAGCAGGGGCAATGCATGGTCTTGTCAAACAACAGCGTTACGACTTCTCAAACATCATTTTTCAACATTTATGTAAAAACATAACTGCTGCTCCAAAATATAAGTTTTTGATGTACCATAGATTCATACAAGTGAGTTTACAAGAAGAGCTAGGGGTCAAAATAAAACTTAGTGGAGTTATTCATGCTTGACCTTTAAACAAGGCAATATTTTCACAATTCAAAGCAACTCCAAAGTCTTTTTCTAGGAAAGTAACTCCCATATTTGGCCATTTGCTTGAGGTCATTGAGCCTCAGGGTGGTAGCATGGACACACCCACCAATGCTGATCCCACACTCTCCACTTCAAAGCCAAAACCTCATAAACATAAACAGAACCCTGCATCTTCGACTAAGAGGATGCATGCCCCCAAATCACCTCCCCTAAAAAAGACAAGACTGGAAATAAGGGTCCAAGTCAAGTCAAGGGTGTAAGCCACACCTAAGCAAGGCTAAAAGAAGAAGCTTTTTCTTCCTTATTCTAAGCAGACCCACACCCAACCTGCAAGCTCTCAATCGGAGTCCCAATACTTCGTTGAGAAAACACAAAAGGATATCCATATAACCGAGATAACATCTGAGGAAGAAGTCTCATTAGGATCTGGTTCATATCCTATGCCATTAAACACAGCTCCAATATCTCCAACACACATGTCTACCACCTAGGATGATGATGTTTCTATTTCATATGAGCATGAACCACTGTCTCCCCTTCCCATATAACACAGACAGTAGAGACTGATGTGTTTATAGTAACATCTGACCTAAATCCTTAATACCAAGAGGTTGATCATAGGGAGGAAATGTTTAATATGGAAAAGGCTTGTAACATCCCATATCGGTTGGGAAGGGGAACGAAAGTATCTTTATAAGGGACTATATACCTTTCCCTATCGGACACATTTTAAACCCATGATGGAGGTATTCTTCCCAAGTAGCAAACAATATCCGGTGCGGTTTCCTGCTTGTTGCAGTTGGTATCAGAGCCAGGACTGGGCCAATGTGCAAGCGATGACGCTGGTCTCCCAAGTGGGGCAGGATGTAACATCCCACATCGGTTGGGAAGGGGAACGAAAGTATTTTTATAAGAGGATGGATACCTTCCCCTATCGGACGTGTTTTAAACCCGTGATAGAGGTATTCTCTCCAAGTAGCGGACTATATCGATGTGGTTTCCTGCTTGTTACAAGGTTGTCTCTGCTATTGGAGATAACATAACTAAGAACTCAACCATGGCAACTCACCTTGAGAATGTCTTCTTGGATTCATTCCTTGAGGAGAGAAATCCAGGTCACCAAGAAACCATAACTCGTGATGCGGGTGCAGAGGCTAGGGCTAGTATCTCATCTCCCAAGGATTCCACACCTATGGATGGGGGGAAGTATGAAACAAATTGATTAATTGATAGCCCATAACCTTATTCTTGCATAAAGACTTACAAGAAGAAAATATAAGACTTCAGGGTTATGCTGAAGAAGCAAAGGTTCTCGAATTTAAGAATTGTTTACAGAAATTTTCGGCATATAAAGTATCAGAGTTGGAAACATAACTTGGTAATCTATATTACCAAGCTGCAAGCGTTGTCACCCTTGAAGAACAACTCACAACTCTTTAGCAAGTTGTTGCAAGGGCAATTGATCTTGAGAACAAGGTTTGAACACCTTGAAGAGACC
Source organism: Flaveria brownii (assembly GCA_018326445.1). Taxonomy (NCBI): domain Eukaryota; kingdom Viridiplantae; phylum Streptophyta; class Magnoliopsida; order Asterales; family Asteraceae; genus Flaveria; species Flaveria brownii. Next base: position 4,264 of record BJCN01325153.1, read on the forward strand.
ATTGACCTTCAAAAATCCATTATCCTAAGCCCTAAATTCTCATCACCATAAGAACCTTTTATAGGACTGGTGAAGGGGGCCAATGTAACAGTTTCACAAGGTTGGAGAGACTTAGAACACTTAACAGATCAAATAGGGAACTGGGTTAAAGTGAAACAATGAACACAAGTAAAGAATAGAACAAGAACAAGATCACACTAATATGGTTTTCAAGAACGATGTATATTGCTCTCAAGTTCTTACAAGTGTTATAAAGCTTAAAAAATCAAATGACAAGTACATGAGATACTTTATACCGCATCCTATAGCCGGTCGTACTTTGAAGGCCATCAAGAAACACTAATCTGACAACAAGGTCAATGTAGAAATAAAACAAAGATTACATTTTGACTAGTGACTATAATATGCCATAGCTCACATCCTTGTCTAATACAAAAAGGATAAAAGTACCAAGGTAGAAACTTACAGGCTCAACACCTTAAACTCATGCAAGTTGGTGACTCTTCAGAGATGGTAGTTGAAAGGTGTTTCAACTTTTGTCAAAAGCATGTCAGAGATGACATGCCTTCTCTGCCTTTGGAAGAAATCAGCATTGGCTTCTGAATACTTTGTCTTTAAAGCTTTGAAAGACCTTATCTTTGACTTCGAAAGAGTTGGTCTTTTAGCTTTCGAAGATTTGATACTTAGTGAAATTCTTTGAGTTATATCGAATCTTTTGAAGCAACTTTCCTTGTACTTCACATATGCATGCTGAGAGTTCTTTGGTTGCATTAGCCGCTGAGTATATTCCTTACTAACTCCTACTAGGCTGATGCTACCAAAACTAAGGTGTAACTTTGAATATTGATATTCATTGATTCACATTCCTCATCAAAATAAATATCATTCCCTTTATCATCAGTTGGTCAAGATTTCTTAAACTTTCAAAGTACATTCTCATGTCATAGGGATCATGTAGTGGGGGGTCAAGAATGTTTTGCCAGAAATATGTTTCTTGACCCCCTTGATCTGTAGTGACATACCAATTGTCTAGGGTAGTAGCAAAGACCGAATACAAGTTGGGTCTTTCAGCAGCACGAAGCTCTACTATGAGTGGTGTTGGTTGAGCAGCCTCTTTTTGATTACCCTCAGGATGTTCTTACCCATCCTAAGGTGTTGAGGTGGATGCCTTGGACTTATTCTTCTTCTTCTTGTCCCTTCTGATGGCCATCCTCTTTCTCTTTCTATACTTTAACTAAGAAGTGTGGTCTTGAGTACCAGATTTTCCTTCTTTGTCCTTTTCAGTTGGATCGCTTTCCTTCACAGATTCAGAAGGAGAAGGATCGGGACCTTGCTATGGGTTAGAAGATGAAGTGGGTTAAGAAGCATCACTAGGTCCAGGTTGTGTTGTCTCTTGTGCTTCAACCTTGACCTTAGCTTAATGTGCAGCCTGACTTGGTAGAGAATGCAAGTGAACTAGCTCACTCTTCTTTATCTTATGATTGATCATTCAAATGTGCTCATCCATGGTGGATAGAGACATTAGACCAAGTCTTTTTCTGGAGAACCCATACAACTTCAAGACACTTATTATTTTAATCTATCAGAAGACTTCTTCTGATTAGCTTTGATGGTGGCTCTTGATTTTGTAGCCTCTTCCCTCATCTTCATCTTAGCAGCTTTTGTTGTTTCAATACTTGTTACTTAAGCTGCTTGAGGTATTCAAACTCAAAATATTCATAAGACAAGGGAAGTAGATCTACTGCCTGATAGAGACCTGTGGCACTCAGGTAGTTGATAATGTTTTGTTTGTCATGTTTCTTATCCACCTGAGTTTGTTGTTCAGCTGCTAAAGTCTCTGCCTCAGGGCTTTCTTCATCTGGAGAGAATGTAGGAGCTTTGTATAATCTTTTTCTTTTTCTTTTTTTGTTAATTTTGAGGAGCAACTCTACATCCTCAGCTTTCTTCCTCTCTTTTGACACTTCCATGTCAGCCAGTTTATTGAGTTAATCCAAGGGATGAGAGATGATTTCATCTATGTTGTAGTTCCTAGACCCTAAATGGTTGCCCTCAACTCATCCTCCTGAGTGTTTGGCCTGGGGTTGCCTGATTGCAGCTTCCATAAAGCAAGGGGTCTTACTTAAACTGTCTCCATTTTCTTCCTTTTCCTTTATCTTTTCTCCTCCTCAATCTACTCAGAGGACATAATCCTCTTCCCTTCGTTAGTCACTAGCTTGTGTGACTCAGGGTGGAGAGAACTTTATCCTTCATCACTTGGTATGGAACTTAAGCTCTGGCTAGAGAGTGGTTGTGAGACACCTTCACCAGCTTGTGCCTCACTGAGGGTACTGGGTGTGAAGTAGTTCATGTCTCAAGGTTCACATGTTCAACTACTGGGCCTTTAACCAAGGTTTCCCCTTCTAAGTAAATCTTAGGGTCCACCTCAGTATCTAGTTGACCAATAGTCTTTCCTACTAGCCTCTATCTATATAGGTAGGTTCTCTTCTGAACCTTCAATCACCATTTGCTGAATCCTCTTAGCTAACCTATTAGCTTGCTTGGTTTGACTTGGGCTGGCAAAGTATATTAGGGTCTGAAAGTTAAAGACGTCTTGCTGCCCCTAAAATATAGAGGATACAAGGGCTCTTTTATCAGCATCATACCTCCATCCTATAATTGGTTTTTTTAGGATAGGGTAGACATAGCCCTTGGTATACCCTCCTCTAATAGGCTTTGAATCGAGGCTTCCACATCAATATAGGCCTTAGGAGGTTGTTAAGTATGGACAACTACAAGTGAGGATGGTGAGTCCTCTATATCCATACACTAGGTAGAACTCCTATGTTCTGTGATTGTAAGTAGGACTTTCTCCCCGTTTTTGGTAGCATCACCCTCTTACATAGGGAGTTAAGGGTTAGGTCCACCACATCCACAGATTCTTCTAGACTTGTTTGAGTTTTCCTTACAGATCTTCTAACTAACTTGCCCTTGAGATTGGTGATCTTAATTTACTGATCAAGGACCTCTCTTTGTAAGGTAGCCACGTAAGATTCCGGGTGACTTACCTTAGAAACTAAATAGGTGAATGTTTTGGACAGTTTTTGCACCTTTAGTTGCAAACACCCTCATCTTCATCAGAAGGAATCATGAGGGGATGAGAGAATAGGACCAAGGTCTTCTTCTTCATCACCAGCTTGTTCTTCTTGGCTGTTAGATTTCCCCTGCACCATGATAGCTTCAACAGAAGTGGCAATGCACTGGGTTGCCATGGTTGAGGTCTTAATGATGTAATCACTTACAAAAGTGAGATCCTCTTCCATATGGACTTCATGAACATGTTCAGGAGAGTCCACCTCAATTGGGGTTGGATGATACGGGCTGGACATGGGTGATTCAGGAGCATTCATCTCTCCTTAAGCAGGGGAGGAGAAGAGAGACTCATGGTACTCACTAAAGCCCATGTCTTCATCATAGAATTGTAGGTCAGGGATAGGTTGGTTAAGATCTAAATACTAGAGATAGTAGCTATCCCCTAAAGGTTGATCACCTGAGTTTTGAGACTCAGAGTGATGGCTTAAGGCTTAGGCAATGAGCTCATCAAGCTGAGCATGAGAAACCGTAGCATTGATTAAAAAAGTAATGGGAATGGTCTACTCCCTAAGGGAAGTGGGAACTCTTGTTTCCGCTTCCTCCTATATAGGTGAGTGTATGGGTGCCTGCAAAACCTGAGTAGTTTGTATAGGGGTTTGTTTGGATTTTCTTGAGTTGGTAAGGGTTATTTATGGCTGTTTAGGTGGTGCAGATGCAGAAGGTGTGGGTTCCATATTGGCTGGTGCTACCAAGTTGTCACCTTGAGCAATGAGTTCTAATATTTTTGGGAACAAGGTTGCTTCTACGCCCTAGAAGCCAATAGTGGATTTTCTCATTGTTTTAAAGATATCGGGCTTCATTTATCCCAATTTAAGAGTATTACATATTCCCCTTAACTATGAGCCAAGCTCATAGTTAAAAATATGTTGAACATATCTAGGGAACATATAGTGCTCTAAGGAGTCCAAATTAGCAAGCAAGTTTGTATAGACAAACTGTAAGTACTTGAATTTGACCCCTTGAACCATCCTATGGACTATATAGAATAAGTTCTCAGGAATCTGGTCCCAACCTCCATGTTTTTTATATAAAGAATGAATTACAACATCGAGGATGTACTTCTATTGAGAGGAAACCTTACCCTTTTTGAAGGTTGTGACAGAGTAGTCCCCTTCATAGCCCATCTACCAGAATGAGTTATTGACAGAAGATTTGGGAAAGCACAACTCGCCTTCTTCATCATCAGCCTCATATGAGTGTTCATTGTGGCTGGATATGAAAATTGTCATCCCCTTCACTGTGACAGATAGTGCCTTCTCACCATCCAAGATTACCTCTTGATAGGTGCTCCATAACTCTAGGAGTTGCTATTCATATAGTGGAGGGTCTATTATGAGGGTAGTGAGGTAGTTTGAGTGAAATAAGGAGTGGCAAACATCTGAGAAACTTGGATCTTTCTAAAATGATAACAGAGCAACTTGATTATGTTGCCTGTGTAGATGCATGGGAAAAATCTGTTTGGTTTCAAGGTTTAAGGTTGGCCATTTTGAGAAGCTTAGATGTGAAGAAAGCTAAGAACATAGTCAGTTTGTGGGTGAATTTAGGGTTTGAACTTTTGCGGATAAAGAGGAAGGAGAAAGAGGGGGAACCGTTGAAGGTATATTTATATGGTTGGATTTGAGATAAATTTAATGCAAAAGGATAAACTTTGTCGGATGGTGGCCCCACTTTTAAAAAGGTAATAAAAAAGATAGCTATCTTGGAAGTCGAAAATCTTCCAAAGGTATTTGTCTTCGGATGTTTTGAGAAAACTTCCGAAGCCAATTTTGACTTCGGAAGAAATTCCTTACTTTAACGAGAATTTCTTCGAAAGGAAATTACTTAGAGTAATTTTGGTTCCGAGACATATTTGGTTTCGAAAGATATTAAACTTTTGAAGTTTTATTGACTAGATGAATAAGGCTTCCAAGTCTTAATTGCTTTCGGATGAAAATTGTCCTTCAAAACATATAAGTACATAGAAGCATATTTAAGCTTCAGAAAATATATCAGAATTTCATCTGAAGGTAAATTTCTTAGTAACTATTTATTAGTTTTGAAGACATAATTGTTTTTCAAAGTCAACTTAATGTCTTCCGAAAGAAAATACATCTTTTAATTCTTAAAACTTTATGAAATATCATTTAGAAAATAATTTCTTCCAAGATAATAAGGGCTTATATGAGTGATAATATAGACACCTTAAGACACACATGTTTGAAAAATAATTATGAAATTTAATTTATGAAAATCTACTCAGTGTTAATCATTCCAAAGCTGATACAAGATACTTAAATCTTTTTCATCAAAAGATTTTATGAACAGAATAGCCTATTGTTCATTTGTTTTAACTTCTACTAGTTATCAATCCCTTTTCAAATTTATCTCTTATCAAATGGTACCTGATACTGATGTGCTTTGTATTTGTGTGTTGCATAATATTCTCTATAATAGAGATAACACTGTTATTGCCTATGTGGATCAGAATCTCCTTGAAGTTGAATCCATAGTCTATCATCTGATTCTGAATCCTACGTACTTGACCACAACAACTTGCAACAAGAATGTATTCAGCTTCAGTAGTTGATGCAGACACACAAGATTATTTCTTTCATTGCCCTAAGACTATCCTTCCACCAAGAAATTGACATCCCCAGATGTAGACTTTGCAGTCATGTTGCAGCAACCATAGTCACTATCTGTATAAGCATCCTGATTGAAGTAAGAATTTTGGATACCAAAGGTCCAGTTTGGAAGCACCTTTGAGATATCTAAGAATCCTCTTGATAGCAACTAGGTGTGTCACCTTTGGGTTGGCTTAATATCTTTCACATATGCATATGGCAAACATTATATCAGGCCTGCTGGGTGTGTGGTACATAAGAGACCCAATCATAGCCCTATAAAGATGTTTATCAACATACTCGCCCTCAAGATCAGGTACTAGGGAGTCATTTCTGGCTATGGGTGTCTTAGCAACCTTACACTCAGTCAGATGAAATCTGACTAGTATGTCTTTAAAATACATTGACTGGTTTATGAAGATGTCATTGTCAACCTGCTTCACTTGAATTCCTAGAAAGAAATTAATTTCCCCCGTGGCACTCAGTTCTAATCTATTGAGTCTCAAAATGTTTGTAGGGGTTTGGATCATTAGGTGACCTAATGATAATGTCATCCAGATAAACTTGAACCAGCATCAAGTCATTTCTCATTCCTTTGAGAAAAATTATGTTGTCAGTAGTACCTCTCTTGTAGCCATTTGTACTAGATACTGTGATAGTGTCTCATACCACTCCATTGGAACTTGATGCAGCCCATAAAGAGCTTTTTCAAGCTTGCACACATAATAAGGATGATTAGTGTCTACAAAGCCAGGTGGTTGTTCAATATACACTTCCTCATCTATCACCCCGTATAAGAAGGCATACTTCACATCAAGTTGGTAGACCTTGAAACCCTTGGATGCAGCAAAAGCAAGGAATATCCTACAGCTTCCAGTCTTGCCACAGGAGCAAAAACACTGGTGTAGTCAATCCCTTCTTCTTGAGTGTACCCTTGAACAACTAGTCCTGCCTTATTCTTGATGACAAGTCCTCTATCATCTTTCTTATTTTTGAAAGCCCACTTAGTACCTATTGTAGTTTTCCCTTGAGGAAAAGGACATAGGTTCCAAACCTTTTTCCTTTTGGATTGAAGCAGCTCCTCTTGCATTGCTTTAATCCAAGTTCCATTCTCTAGAGCCTCTTCAACCTTCTTTGGCTCAATCTGGGACAAGGAAAATGAGTGTAGGTAACCATTTTTGTCATGGCTTTGTCATCTTGTTCTCACTCCTATCTCAGTATCTCTAATGATGTTTGTGGTGGGATGTAACTTATGGATTCTTAGTTGAGGAAATTCAGATTTGGTAATTGAGTGTTATCCACCACATCAACCCATTTATCAAGACAAGCTTAATCTAATAAATGTGTGACATTATTGATGTTGTCTTTTATAGAGTGGTTATTAGCATCAAGAAATTCTTAATCACTATAACCACCTCCATCGCTTCCTACATTGGAAACCCCTTCATTTGAGTTCTGTGCTTCACTACTGGAATTTGTAGACACTTTAGATGTACCAACTGAAGAATTGTCATTGTTATGCTGATTGGATTTTCAACCGCAGAGTTTGTTACCACTGGAGTTAAAGTAGTTTCTTGACTTGGTCTTCTCAGCTCATATCTTGGGGCAGGACCTTCTGTTGGTAAGCTACCTATAGATCCTAAAATATATCCATAAGATTTGTAAAAACATTTAGTAACTAAATCAAGATCAAATAGCAAATCAGGCTTAGAACCTTCACATTGGGTGTGTGCTCATTGAAGGTCACTTTAGCTGACTCCTCAACTACTCTAGTTCTGAGATTGTATACTCTATAAGCCTTACCTTGGGAAGATTATCCAATAAAGCGTCTATCATCTGATTTCTCAGCAAATTTGACTATTTAATCTTTGGTATTCATGATGGTGCATGGACATCCAAATGACGCGAGAAAACCAGTGAAATGTCTCCTTTTATGCCGCAGTTCATAAGGAGTCTTACCATGAGTCTTGATTATTAAAACTTGTTCTGCACATACAGGAAGTGTTGACTGCCTCAACCTTGAAGGTGATGGGCAGTTTAGAGTCAGAGAGCATGGTCCTTACAAGCTTAATAAGTGTTTTGTTTCTCCTCTCAACAACACCATTTTACCGAGGAGTCGTAAGAGTACTTTATTGTCTTGTAATACCTTTTTCCTCACAAAATGTATCAAGAACTTGGTTTTGAATTTAGTTCATTTATTCATCTTATGATTTGACCTTGTGATCACATTAATTCTCAATTTTCATAATGAAGTTTTTCAAGATCTCATGTGTCTCATCCTTAGTTTTAAGTAAAAATACCCAAGTGTATCTTGTGAAGTCATCTATGATCATGTGACAATATGCAGTTCTTCCTATACTTATTAGTATGCCCAAAGAGATTTATATGTAACAGGTGTAGGGGAGAAGTGATGGAGTTCTTTTCTTTGTCTTGTGAGACACTTTGTGATGCTTTCCTTTCAGACATGCAAAACAATGGTTATCACTTGTAAAATCTTTCTTTGGCATTCTAGTTACTAAATCATCTTTAATTAATTTATTCATATTCTTAAAGTTTACATGGTACATTCTTTTATGTCAGAGGAAAAACTCATCACTATTGGCTTTAGATAAAAAGAAAGAATCTTCTCCTAATGGGGATGTTTCCTTTAAATCTATCTTGTACATGTTCCGTTTGCTGGGGGCTCTGAGTACGATATGCTCCTGAGGAATGACCACCCTAGGCTTGAGAACAATGCACTCATATTTAGTAAAGAACATGTTATGTCTCTGGTCAAAAAATTAAGATACACTCAGAAAATTGTACTCAAACTCTTTGACAAAGTTTACGTTCTTAATACAGAGCTTAACATTTATAACCTTGACCCTTCCTGTGATGTAACCACCTGATTCTACTCTGAAATCAACTGACCCTCTATCAAATTTCACAAAGCTCTGAATCAAAGAGGCATTGTCTGTCATGTGCCTGCAACAACCACTATCAGTGATCCATAAATTTATTTTAGTCTTCAGCTATTCCTACGCAGAAATAGATGGTTAGTTATATTTAGAAACCCAAGCTTTGCTGGTCTTGGGCTCATCAAGTAGAAATGAAGATAGATTAATAGTTATTTATCCTCTATGCATGCTAAGAGGATCATCTGCAGTTGTTGATGAAGAAACCTTAATCACATTATCACTTCATCTTCCACACCATATTTGGAAGACTAGATTGAACCTTTGGTAGTTTTGGAGACCGAACCTTCAGAAGCTTTAGTACTTCGGAAGCATTCCTTTCATCCAAGACCAAAATTTCTTGCGAAGGTAATTTTCCACCTATCTTCACTTTGTTCAATTTGGAGCTTTCGAAGGAAAGTGATTTTCCTTCTTATGTTGTTTTCTTCTTTTTCCTCTAAGAAGTCTTCTTTTTGTTCATGTGGATGGTACTCTTAGGATTGTAAATGCAATCCTTTTCAAAATAAGTTGCACCACCACACATGATGCATTCAACTCGCATACTTCTGAGAGTCTTCATTTTGGGGAGACCATTGAGCTTGATCTCTTTGCACTTCCTTTTTTTATTTTCAAAGATGATGCAACAGGCTTCTTAGGGTGAAGCTTGCTTTTGGATCTTGATGGTTCAGGCTGTGCAGCAGTGGTGACCATTTGATCAACCTTCTTCTTTTGACGAGGTTGGTTTGAACATGATGTAGGATCCTTGCTTTTATAGTCCATAGTTGAGTCTTCAGTCATTACCACCTCAAATCTAGCAGAAATAAAGACTTGTTTTTTGCTTGGAGTTAAAGGTGGTGTTTATCTCTTGGGCTTTCTCTAACTTTCTTTTGGCTGTCCTGATCAACTTCTTCCTAGTAGACTTGGCAATCCTTGGTTCTTTCTTCTTAGGAGGAGCATAATGACCCTTCTTAAGATAAACTTCTTCACTCACTTCTGGTTCATCCTTCACTATCTCGTCTTTATCTTCATCCTCTTCTTGAATAAGATCTATGAGGGGCGGCTCATCTTCACAAGTTTCACTTCTTTGGAGATCTTATTGATGGTATATTGTATGGAAGAGCTGTCTCACTAGATCCCAGTCCTTGCCTATTTTAATAAGAAATTTTTGCATGCATGGATAAGGATATGATGGTCTTAAAGGTCTCTTATTTAAGAATAAATTTTTTACCCTGTCTATGCTAATCACAAGCTCGACTTGGTATTCAATTAACTTGGTAATGATAGCTTTGATTTGTGTACTGTAATATGTCTGCTCATGCTTAAAAGTTGAAATTATGTTCTCTAAATTTTCTACTTTAAGTTTATAGTTATTTTTTGCTCTTTTCAAATTAGTTTTTAAAATATTCAAGGACTCAAGTTTAGATCTCATTTCCAAGTTATAGGACCTAGACGTATTTTCTTTAGCAATACACTCAGGTGTACAAAGATGTTCTAATACCTTGGTTTCATCATAGTCAGCCATCAACGCAAGGTTTAGAGAGACATCTTCAACATGGAAACTACAATCAAAGTGTCCTTCTAAAGCAACTGCAGCATGCTGGTTGGGCTTCTCATTCTTAAAAGCTCTATCAGTGTAGTTGTTCCTGGGTTGTATATGGTGACCGTTTGTATTTGGTGCCTTACACTCCCTAGAAAAGTGACCCATCTGGTTATTGTTGTAACACTTGACTTTGCTTTTATCCAAGCTGAACTTTCCACTTGAAATGTTACTGGGTAACATTCTCCATGTCCTCTTGTAGAATTTCTTGACTCTATGAGTAAGTAAAGCCATTTTTGAACTATCTCCATGTACTTTAGGTTATCTGGATGGATGCAGTCCAAATCTTTAAGAGTGAAGAGAAAAGTTGACATAACTTTCATCAGAAGACATAAAGGATTATGATGAGCTTGTCTCTTGGAATGGGCTTCCTTGGATATAGCTCCCCCTCGGTGTCCACGGGAAGTTCATGAAAGGGCTCTTATGTGAGTTATTAGGGTAGCAGATAAGATGATGTTGTGGTTCTCTGTAGTCCCTTTCAACCACGTGGAGGGTTGAACTATGTTGACTGTTGGAAGAGCTATTGGATGGATTTTGCATGTTCATCTCCATCTTGTAGCCACTAAGGATACCATACAGCTTTTTGAAAGTAAGGGTGGAGAGGTTTATAGTTCTCTTAATGGGCACACGGTAGTGAGTCCATTGTCTAGGAAGAGTGAACATGAATTTCCTCACAAGCTCACTGTTCTCATGCTTAACTCCAACATCCATCAGAGTATCTACAATCTCAACATACCTAAAGTATTATTGAGTTATAGTTTCACCTAATTTGAATGTTAAGTTCTCAAACTGTTGCTTCAAGAGGTATTTCTTGTTTTCTTTAGCTTCCTCAGACCCATCATACACAAGCTTTAGTGCGTCCCAAAGTTGCTTAGCAGTTTTGAACTTCTTGAAGCCTCTTTATATAGAGTTTGGAAGAAAAATATTGGAGAGCGGTCATGGCCTTATCATCTACATCAATTTTCTTCCCAATCTTCCTCCGAGTAGTCAGCCATATCCTTTGGAATTATCCCACCACAAGCAGCAGCTGAAGTGGTGCTTGGAACATGTGGTCCTAAGACAACAGATCCCCACATCCGGCTCTCTTGAGACTTAATGAAACCTTCCATTCTTTTGCACTAAGTATCAAAGTCATCAGGAGTGATCAGTTGAGATTTTGTCATGGTACCGGTTTCCATATCAACCTTGGTAAGCATGACATTTAAGCTGGTAAGTGTTTTGTGAAACTCAAGGGATTTAAGATGGTAAGATCTTACAATCAAGAGCCTGAAAGGCTGTGATACCAATTGAAGGACCCGTGAAGGGGGTGAATGCAACAGTTTCAAAAGGTTAGAGAGACTTAGAACACTTAAAAGATCAAATAGGGAACCGTGTTAAAGCGAAACAATGAACACAAGTAAAGAACAGAACAAGAACACACTAATATGTTTTTTAAGAATGATGTATATTGCTCTCAAGTTCTTAAAAGTGTTAGAAAGATTAAAATATCAAATGACAAGTACCTGAGATACTTTATACTACATTCTAAAGCGACCATACTTTGAAAGTGAGCTGGAAACACTAATCTAGAAAAAAACAAGATCAACCTTGAGTCAAAAGGCAGATTTTCATTTTACTAACGACTATGACATGCCATAGCTCACAAAATTGTCTAATACAAGAAGGATAAAAGTACAAAGGTAGAAATTTACACACTTAACATCTTACTCTACAGTTGACAAAAGCATGGACTTTTCACCAACTCATGCAAGTTGGTAAGTCTTCAAAGCTGGCAATGGAAAGGTGTTTTGGCTTTTTTCAAAAGCATGTTAGATAATAAATTCTTTCTCTTACAAGGATCAACACAATAGCAAAATCGATCTCGTGAGGAGAATGTGAAATGTAATCACTCATGGTAAGAGGAAGAAGTAGAATCAAAAGCTCATGAATACGAATGTAAATAACTTCAAAGTATATTGCTCTCTGATTTTGGAATGACTATAATATGTATGAAAATCAGGAAATGACAAGCTCACCTAATTACAAAACAGAAGTTTTATATATACTAACTAGAAGTTCTCACGCAAACACATGTTCTTGCATGACAAGATGTTGTCGCGCGAGAAGCAAGTTGTCACGCGACAACTTTAGGTTCTCGCATGACTTGATCTTGATCTTCATCTTGATTTGATTCCCGAGTCTTTAGGTTCAACCCCTATAATCTCCCCTAGGCTTGGTAAATCAATGCATTTAGTTGTCCACGTCTGCAACCTTGTAACTGACCCCATAAGCATACATCTTGTTGTCCAGAGCCTTGGTAATCAGCCAACTGAACTATGCCGCCAAAAGTTGAACTGATTCATCAGCTGCAATCTGACAAGCCAGCAACCTCATGAAATTGTTCCTTCCAAACTTAAGCAGATCCATAGGGTCGATGATACGGTAATCTTTGTCTACACAGTAAATTAATGCGTGACCCGTCTCTTTCCCGCAGTTCCACTACATATGCTTAGACAAGCTGTTAACTGGCACTAGAGCATGCATAAGAATCTTCCTCACATACCTTGGATGCTTATAAACCCTTATCTTCATAGGCTTGTTCGTGTTAGAATCAATCCGGGTCTCATCTTTAATGACTTTAGATTTGGTTATTTTAAAGTCCTTGAAGTTGATTCTGCTATGACTCCATATCATATTTCTAATCCAATCCCTTTTTCATAATTACTTGGGTTAATGAATGGAACATGATCCATGGTATATAAATCTGATGCTCTAAGAGTATGAAAGTCGTGTTCATCCAGATAATACTCTATTGCCCTAGCTCGTTTCTTAATAGCATACATCTTATTTTCACCATCATACACCCAAGTAATAATTGGATCTGAGTTTCCATACCTTTGAAAGGTTTAGAATGTCGCAATGTGTGTATGTAAGCTGGCGGTGCGTTCTTTGTTGATACATAATGTCCCTAGTTCATTGTACTTTATGTTTATGCCTTTCCACCTTACATATGTGTAATACATTAATATTTTGGCCATATGATATATGGTTGAATGTATATTTGCTATTGAATGTATTTTATTCTTATATCATTTATAATTACACGCTTAAATGTATATTATATATGGGTTTGTAGTAGTCAGTCACAGTTTGAGTTAGTTATGATTCAGGAATGTGTTTGACTTAGACTTATGGTTATTCATGCTAATGAACCATGCTTATGGATTAGTCGCACGACTGAACCAGGTGATTGGGTCAGTCGTATGACTGAGTCATGAGACTGGCTTAGTCGCACGATTGGACCAAGTGTATGGTTCATTCGTGCGCATGAACAAATCATATGGCTCAGTCGCATGACTGAACCATGCTAATGGCTCAGTCGTATGACTGTATACTGAAACCTATAAATACCACATAATTCATTAAAAAACACAACACTTTGAATTCTTTCGTACCCTACCCGTCCAGAGAGTTCTATCTCGTCCATCCAAGTTCATAGTTGGTCCTGGATCATTTTCTAATCATTCTTAATGTTTTTCTATTGTTAGATCAATTCAGGTTTTTCATTCTCACTTATTGGATCGCCAATCAAATAGGATTCCGCACTATTTGATTAGGTTACACGCTGAATCTGTTAGTACTCCATTCATACACGGTCCAAACAAGTGGTATCAGAGCCTTGGCTCTTGATTCTTCATGGATTTGAATGACATTTTGGTTAAAGTAACGTTTTTATTCAAAAATTCTTTGTTTTTGATACAAAACGAGTTTTTGACGTGTGCATTATTCAAAAGTTTTTAACTTTTTGACTTACAATAGTTTAGGGTTGGTGCAAAATCGTTTTGACTCTAATCGTGTTCAAAATCTCAAAATTTTTCAAATTCAGCAGTCTCAGTCGCATGATTGGCTCAATCTTACAACTGAACCCCAATCGCATGATTTACTCAGTCATTTACTCAATCGCATGATTGAATTGAATCGTACAATTGAATCCATTTGCATTCTCAATCGCACGATTGTTTCAGTCACATAAAGTTGCTCAAGTTTTGATAAAATGGACGATCAGAACACGTTTACTGCTGGAAAGGACTCACGAATCCAAAACCAATTACTGCTGGAAAATGAAATTGGAAATCATAACAAACCTCCAAAACTGTTGACTTTAGATGAATACCCACAATAGAAACAACGGTTTGTGATTTATATTAATGGTGTAGACCCAAACTTGTGGATTGCTATTGGAACTGGTTACTCTACACCGGTTGGAGCTAATGGTGTTAAGTTAACTTTGAGTGGGATGAATGAAGTTCAAAAGGTTGCTCACAATGCTGAGAAGAAAGCTTATGCCTTACTGACACAGTCGATTCCTAAAGACATTTTCCATCAATTTTTAGAACATACAGCTTCTTGTTAGGACCGTGTACGTACGGAGTACTAACTGATTCAACATGTAACCTAATCAAATAGTGCGGAATCCTATTTGATTGGTGATCCAATTAGTGAGAACGAAAACCCCAAATCGATCTAACAATAGAACAACGTTAAGAATGATTAGAAAACGATCTAGGACGAACTATGAACATGGATGGACGAGATAGAACTCTATGAACGGCCAGGGTATGAAAGAATTTGAAGTATTGTGTTTTTCCATGAATTATGTGGTATTTATAGGTTTTAGTATACAGTCGTTCAACTGAGCCATTAGCATGGTTCAGTCATGCAACTGAGGCATACAATTTGTTCATGTGCACTATTAAACCATACACTTGGTCCAATCGTGTGACTGAGCCGGTCTCATGACTAAGTTGTGTGACTGGCCCGATCACCTGGTTCAGTCGTGGGACTGATCCATAAGCATGGCTCATTAGTATGAATAACCATAAGACTAAGTCAAACACATTCCTGAATCATAATTAACTCAAAACTATGACTGACTACTACAAACACATATAATATTCATTCAAGCATGTAATTATAAATCATATAACAATAAAATACATTCAATAGCAAATATACATTCAACCACATATCATATTGCCAAAATTTCAATGTATTACACATATGTAAGATTGAAAGACATAAACATTAAAGTACAATGAACTAGGGACATTATGTATCAACACGGTGGAGGAGCCTCAACAATAATATTAGCAACCTGACGCACAACACTTTGACCAATTTGATTGCTATCTTGTCAGTCGTTTCCCTAACATTTGCTTCTCCAACAATCTCACTTTCTTCAACCAAGATATCAGAAAATAAGTCCTTAAAACTATTTCCGAATATGTTTATGTAGTCTACAGTCTCTTCCAAATCATTAAACGAACCACAATCTTCATTTTCTTCCTCAGCAATCAAGCGTTGCTGGAAAGATTAAAACTCCTTCTCATAAGTCGCTTCGGTAGCAAGATCTAAAGATGCATAGTCAACTTATCATCAAGACTTGGTCCAGAGACATTGTCAGTTCCTGATGATCCAGAAGTACCTGTAGCAGTACCCATATCTCCTCCTTGATCATTATCATCATTTTTGTCATAATTTCCCTTATTATCATCTCCTTTATCACCATCATCACCACTATCATTCTCATCATCATCATCCTCCTCTTCATCACTGAATCCAAAGTCTATATGATCTAAATCATCATCATCAACAATGTGATTAGGAATAGGCATAACATGCTCAGGTTCCATAAATGCTTCTCCAGGAAACTATACAGGTTGATCCTCAGTAGCCTGAATAGGAATTTCAGATATTCGCTCTTGGTCAACATTATAAGTGTCTATTGTCCTTACTGCATCTATAGGATCAACAACACGCTCTGTATTAGTGATAGGATCATTAACAGGTTAAGGAACAACCATTTTGTTATCCACCAGATTCTACAACTTTTGTGGTATGTAATGACGAATCAACACGAGAAGTGAGATCTCTGAGGTTCTGTACCATGATTTGAACACAACTAAACAAAAACTGCTACTGACTCTTTAAACTCTTTATCCTTTCTGTGTTCTCTATCAAACTCCAACACAACTCATCAATCAATGGGGTCTTCTCAAATATCTTATTTTCTAACGCGCTAATCCTCTGCTTTAAAGTAACTCTTGTGGGTGAAAATAATGCAGACTCTAGTTACGGTCAAGGCTCTAGAGTAATATAGATTCTCCAAACATATCATCATGAGTTTGAGCCCTTGGTGGTGTCTTCAATATATCATCAGTAGTAAGAATAGATGATGATGTTATAGTTTTTGACTTTGTGACAATCATAGGAATAGAAGCCTCACAAACTATGACTGGAAGATCTGACATAGGAACCTCATCAGTCGACACAGTGGTCATTGGGATCCAACATTTTCTCAAAACTCCACGTCGTCTACCCCTCCCACATGGACTATCTCCTGCCCTCCTAGCAATTCTCTTCTTTCTACCTCTAGGAGTGGGAACATCTTCAGGAACAAAATCAGTATCATGTTCCTCAGAAGTGCATTTCGCATGAGTTTCTTGCACTCTAGGATGTTCTTGCAGAACATAAGGCATATTCCCGATCTGATCGCTCTCAGTCTCACTTCCATTTTCAGTGAACTAGGTGTCCACTTCATCGATGTTAGACCTTGCAGCACCCTGAGAACTTTCAGGTGCTTCTTGAGCAGTACTAGTAGATGTTCCAGCTGTATCATCTCTATGAACATAGGGATTCTCTGTCTCTTATGGTCATGACTCCGCTTGGAAACCCTCAACAAATCTCCCAAGATTAGCAAAATGGGAACCATCCTAAGCATTCCCTCTAGCTCTCGTCAAATAAGTTAAAATGCCTTTCTTCATCACCATAACAGCATAGATAGATAGATTAGACACAACTAACTAAGGATGAGCAGCATTCACTATCATCTATAAGAATTAGGGGTACACAATGAACTTCTTCCCCACAGTGGCTATAACATTCTTCTGCATCTCTGAAAAGATCAACTTGGATATGATGTATGGAAGATCGTCAATGAGTGTTACCAGCAGGAATCTGAAAACAACACTTAGACTATCCATCCAGCATTTAGATTGCCAAGGCAATGGATCACCACATGAAACAAGTACTTCCAAAATGGAGTTAAGTACTTCTTCTCCAAACATGGATATCGGTGACTATATACCATCCGGACTAAATAGTCCTTGGGTACATCGTCATCTCTCTTCACCAAAGCATGAGGCTGATCCTCTAACTGTAACACACTGTTGATCACCTCTGCTGTAATAACTACCCTTTTGCCCTTAACAGTGGCAGATATACAACGTTCTCCATCTTCGTCTATCTTATTGGCTGTTGTAAGCCAAAACTAATCTATGACATCAATATATATGGTAGGATTAGCTGAGATAGCGTGATGTATCCGAGATGTCTTAAGACACTCAATCATTGATTTGAACAACGCCTTGTCTTCTGGTATATCTTTAAGATAAGCTATAGCATTGTGGTTTTTATTGAAAACCATATGTCTCGTCATCCGAAATATTAAACAAAGTTGATAGGTACTCAAAATACTTAGAAAAATTTTAGACTTAGAAAACACTTCAACACGTAGAAAATTTTTTAAAACTTATCCATCTCGAGTGAAAACTATAAGTTCTCTCACAAAAACAAGTTATCAGTTTCAACTTTTCGTGCGACAAGTGAAATTATCGCATGAATTTGAATTTAACAAGTAGTCAACTTCTCGCGTAAAAGTCAACTTTCCATACGAATAGTTCTGATCAGTTTTAATAGTTTTCACATCTGTTCAAATTCCGAAGACTTTTCACAGGCGACATGTCTGTTTTCTTTCAAATTTTCAATTTAAATTTTCAGTGTGATTCAATGAGGAACATGTTCATTAAGTGTCGTTTATGTCATTATTAAGGTTTATTATGTTTAATTTGTTCAATTTAACATGTATTAGTCCTTTTAAGAATCATTCAATAATCAAACAAATGCAAATCGTCTCTATTATCATTAATATACCTTATCAAGTGATTAGGAATCAATAGGCGACATAAATGAACAATACTATCAAGTTATACCAGGTTTCAATACATAGAATTTTGAGAGTAAAATTTTCAGAGGTTTTTGTGATTATGAGTTTTTGCACAACTGTTTTTTATAGTACTCTGACTTCTCGCGTGAGAAGTCAAAGTTCTCGCATCTTGAACTTTGCACATATCTTGAACCTTTCACATGAAAAGTTCAATTTTCTATGAAATTTTAATTAATTATATAATTTATTTATTTTAATATTTTCTAATTTTAATCATCTTATTGAGCCTTTTGACTTGTTATGAAAATGATTATGTTTGACTAAGTGTTTACAATTATTCAAACACCTTAATTTTTGAACATTTTGTAAAACTAAAACAAGTAAAAAATACATTTTTTAACAAAAATCAATTTGACATAATAACTTTTCTAACTACTTAAATATTTTTATTAAATTTTCAAGTATAGTATCATATTTCTTAAAAATTAATCATTAACATCATTCAACATTATTATAAATAAGACTAGTTATGTTGATTGTCAATATATTGTATCCATATTAAACTTAGACTTCAAGTTTTACGTAGACACATAAGATATGATATTTTTCATGTTTGGGTTAACTTATATGAATTCAGTGGATCCTAAAATCAAAAATTCTGTAATACCCTTATTGTTTTAGATAATTTCTATATGGAGCATATCTAGCACGATAAATATTGTTGAACACAGAATATTAACAACTTGTAGGACTTATTAGCTACTAGTCGGACTTATGTTTTGCACTCGCAAGACGTTTAGGACTTACATGCCAAGTCAGACTTACATGACCCATCTTTTGATTTTGTCTCCTGTGTCAGATCATATTCTCAAAAAGAAAATATTTATCATATAGTATGTATGTCTATGACATATCTTTTATTATTGTGCTCATTGGCATCTTTTGTTACTAGATGTCCTTTTGGCTTCTTTTTGCTCGTTTTTGTTTCTTTTTACTCTTTTGTATTTTTTTTTTGTTTCATTTATATACATTTGTATTTTTTGATTTTTACATATATATACAGTATCTGAAAGAAAAACTGAATCAGAAAGTATAACTGGATCAGAAAGCAACTGGCTTGAGTATGACTAACTGTAACTCTCAGTATATTTTAGCATGGAATCAGTGTTAGCACAAAACCTTGACGATTTACCCACTTCAGTCATAGAAAGTTACTTTCAGTGCATCACAGAACATAGTATTTTTTATTATTCAACATCAAGCCTGCTAACATATCAAACATAAATCAAGTCAACTTCTTTTATGCCTTAGATGTAATGAATCAAAATCAAGAAATGTACTATCATTTCCTATATAGTCTTGAAAATTTAATTTTCTCAATCCTTTTCTTACAAAACTTCAGATTATTTACTCCCCTAAGAACAAAATCATTTTCGAAATATTTACAAATTTTCTCCCCTTAAAATTGTGATCATCTAAATAGAAAATAACAATTCTAACTAAAAACAAAAAAAAAATATTTTGTAAAGGGTGTAAGAATAAGTGTTAACCAAAGTTAATCATTCCCAAATATTGAACTAAAAAGTCAAATATGGAATGATCAAACGTATTAGTAAACAAATCAGCTATGTAGTCATCTGAGGAAACAAATGCCAAAAGGATAAGCTTTCGTTCAAAACAACCACGAATAAAATGCATTCGGATGTCGATGTGTTTTGTCTTTGAATGTTGAATTGGATTCTTCACAATGTTTAATACTGCGGTATTATCACACAAGATTTTGGTGTCATATATCTTAAGGCCCTAATCAAGTAGTTGTTATTGAATCCAAACAATTTGTGAACAATAACTTGATGTAGCCACATATTCAGCCTCTGCCATTGATGTTGACACCGTCTGCTGTTTCTTGCACTGCCATGAAATCTAGTTATTGCCAAGAAATTGACATCTACAAGAAGTTGATTTCCTATCCAAGTTATAGCCTGCATAATCACTGTCAGTATAAGCATATAATTGAAATTAGGATTTTTAGGATACCAAGGGCCGACTATTGGTTGACCCATGAAATACATGAAAATCTGCTTGACGGCTTTCATGTGATATTCCTTTGGAACACTCTGATAACATGCATATTGACAAACAAGAAACATGAAGTCTGGTCTGCTTGCAGTAAGATACATTAGAGATCCAATCATTAACCGATACATATATTGATCAACATCTTCTTGCTAGAGTTAAAGTTGGACGAGAATCTATAGGAGTAGGAGTTGTCTTGGAGTCTTGAAACTTGTATCTGTTGAGGATACTGTGAATATACTTTTTTTGATGTATCAATATTCCCTTATCCTCTTGTTTAACTTGGATGCCCAAGAAAAACAACATTTCTCCAAGAGAACTCATCTCAAATTTACTTCATCAAAACTTCAAATTCCTTGCACAAATCATTATTTATAGATCTGAAGATAATATCGTCAACATAAACTTGAACCAGAACAAGATCATCACCAATCTTCCTTAAGAATAAAGTTTGATCAATAACACCTCTTATATAATCATTTGCAAGAAAATGTTCAGTTAGAGTAGCATACAGGCATAAACATAATCATTTGAGAACTTTTATATTTTCATAGATACAGAGAATGTTATATTTACCAATCATAGAGTCTTATTCATCTAAGAGTCATGACCACTAACAGGAATTCATGCTAGAGCTGTTATGTAGTACATATTGATTTTAACCATCGGGGAATGCTACCACGATGATTGTCAGTATATTTGTCCACCTAAATCCATACACAGATTTTTTGACAACATTGGTGATTATTTAGGTTTATTATTTCAACAAGCATTTGTAGATACCCACACTTATATGGTAATCAACTTTCCTCAGGAGAATTTTGAGTGGTCTACGGGTTTTTGACAAGAAGAAACTATTCTTAGAGCTTTCAAAGAGATGCCAAGCCTCAGGTCAGTGCCATCGCACATCAGAGAGGCGCAAACAACAATGAATTCTAGAATATTTAGATTGTGCTTATCTTCAGGTCAGTGCCATCACACAGAAGAGAGGCACACAACCTATCTTCTTGTTAGCGCAATTTTATTTTACATATAACACACCAACAACATTTGTCATTAGCTTGATTGCGTTTCACATTTTTTTCATGCATTTTGCTCATTTTTATGGTCGTCCGCACACATTTGTGGCATTTATTTTGCTCTTCACCCCTTATTAGAAATACGGTGATTGTGTTAACCAGAGATGAGATGAACACCCACAACCTGTTGAATGATTTAGTTTCACATTTCTTCACCAATGAAGTCTACTAGTCTATTGTGTTGAATCTACCAACACATCATATGATGGACTAGCAACATCTAGATCTACTTTCTCTATGTAGGCACAGTACCAGACTAGCTTACTATCATTTTTCAACTTATTAGGTTTTGACTTCTCAGACTTATAATTTTCTATAACCTTGAATATAACATTGTAGAACTTTTTAAATCTACTGGTGTCCCAAACAATTTGATGCCTATGTACTATCATTTTCCATTAACTTGAATCGATTTCACAGATGTGATGTCTTTGCTTTTCAGCTTATCTGCCCACCATCATTTTTTTTCTTTTCAGTAATTAAATACTAACTACTGAAAATAACACTATTCTCCCCCTAAAAATCTAAAACCAAAAATCTTTTTGTGTTTTTGAAATTTTAAAGACAGGAAAAAATAAAATAAAGAAAAATAAAATTAAAAAATAAAAATAAAACATAGAGTCGGACTATGAACTTGATTCGTCTGGAATCACATCATCTTTCTTTTTAACACCATTGACTTCTAATAGATAATAAAATCGAGGTTTATCAAAAGCTTTTGTGTAGATGTCGGCGTGTTGGAAATCCATGTTTATTTTAACAACATCGATTAATTGTTTTTCAAAATAGTCATGAATAAAGTGATATTCAATACCGATGTGTTTAGTTTTGGGGTGTTGGACCGAATTTTTGTTGACAGCTATAGCAGCAGAATTATCAACAAATATAGGAGTGTTAAAGAATTTCAAACCGTAGTCTCGCATTTGCTGTTGAATCCAGATGATTTGTGAATAGCAACTTGCCGCCGCAACGTATTCAGCTTCACATGGTGACATAGCAACAGACGTCTGCTTCTTACACTGCCAAGTGACTAATCTTCTTCCAAAGAATTGACATCCCGCAGATGTTGACTTGGTATTCATCTTGCAACCACCATAATCTGAGTCACTATACGCTGTTAGCTCAAAGTCATCATCATGAGGATACCACAACCTAAGCGTTAGGGTACCCTTCAGATAACGAAAGATCCTTTTGACCCCAATCAAATGATTTACTTTTGGTTTTGCCTGATATCTGGAACAGAGACACGTGACCTACATAATATCAGGACGAGAAGCTGTGAGGTACAGAGAGATCCGATCATTCCTCGATACATAGTGGCATCAACCAGATCACCATTTTCATCGGGTGCCACATCATGGTT
>BJCN01325176.1:0-11451 GCA_018326445.1 Flaveria brownii
ATTATTTAACCAACTTAAATAATGAAACAAATAATTTCTCATGAACAAATTATCCATATAATGTTGTTCTTTTACAAAAGCAAAGTGTTAGAAAACCAATTTTCTAAATTGGTGACAATATTCATTTGTTTGATCTCATCAACAAATGAATATTTCTTGGTGTTTGTATAGCTTGTTATTGGGTATGACCTGACTTGGATCATAACGTACTAACCACATCAATCTTGTATGTGTCTTGGGCATATAAGATCCAACACTTTATCAACAATAATAAATGATCCTCAAAGTCTGAACATAGGATCAATCACTATTGCATTTTCTTCAGTTCATTTTGATAAGCCCAAGACCAATGAGGCTTGTGTTTGTAAATGTAACTAATCACCTCTTTTTATGCAAGAACAGCTAAAGGCCAAAAGAAATGTATGGATCATTGATAGTGGTTGTTCGAGGCACATGACAGGCAATGGCTCCTTGCTCCAAAACTTTGAGAAAATTGATGGATGGCCAGTTGCTTTTGGAGGAGATGCAGGTGGTTACATTACTAGAAGAGGCAGGGTCATAAATGGTAAGCTCAGCACTGAAAAGGTAAACTTTGTCAAAGAGCTTGGGTACAATTTACTAAGTGTATCCTAATTTTGTAATCAAAGACACAACATGCTCTTTAGTGAGCATGAATGCATTGTTATCAAGCCTGGGGTGGTCATTCCTCAAGGGCATATCCTATTTAGAGCCCCTAGGAAAGAGAACATGTACAAGATGGATTTGCAGGAAACATCCCCTTCAGGAAAAGTTTCTTGATTTCTATCTAAAGAAAATAGTAATGAGTCTTTACTTTAGTATAAAAGAATATGCCATGTAAACTTTAAAAACATAAATAAATTAATTAACAATGATTTGGTAAGTGGAATGCCAAAGAAAGAGTTTACAAGTGATGATCACTGTGTTGTATGCCTGAAAAGGAAGCAACACAATGTGTCTCACAAACCAAAGGAAATGAACTTCATCACTACACCCCTACACTTATTACACATGGATCTCTTTGGCCCCACTAGTGTAATAACTCCATCACTACACCCTACACTTATTACACATGGATCTCTTTGCCCCCACCAGTGTAATAAGTCTAGGAATGACCACATATTGTTTGGTGATCATAGTTGACTTAAGAAGATTCACTTAGTTCTTCTTACTCAGAACTAATGATGAGACTCTTAAGATCTTAAAGAACTTCATTCGGCAAATTGAGAATCATTGTGATCACAAGGTCAAAACCATAAGATATGATCAAGAAACTTAATTCAAGAACCAAACCCTTAACACATTTTGTGATGAAAATGGTACTACAAGAAAATATTATGCTCCCAGGACTCCTCAGCTAAATGGTATTGCTAAGAGGAGAAACAAAAACACTTATTTTCTCAGATTATTTAGACATTTTGTGATGTAAGAACCATATTATCTGACTCTAAACTGCTATCACCTTTTAGGCAGAGGTAGTTAACACTGCTTGCTATATGCAGAATTGAGTTTTAGTAGTCAAGACTCATGGTAAGACTCCTTAACTGTGGCACAAAAGAAGACCTTTCTTCATTTTCTCAGATTATTTAGATGTCCTTGCACCATCTTGAATACCAAAGATCATATAGACAAATTTGCAAAGAAATCACATGATGGACACTTCATTGGATACTCTTCCCAAGCTATGGCTTATGGAGTAGACAATCTCAGAACTATAGTAGTTGATGAGTCGGTGAATGTGACTTTTAATAAGCGCACACCTAGTGTGAAATGTTCTGGTCCTGATTGGTTGTTTGATCTTGATTTAGTTACCAACTATTTTAACAGATCTTGTGAAGATCTTTTAGGACCGACAGGTAACTTATTAATAAGAGATTCTGACCCAAGGCTTGAGGTAAGAAGACCAAGTAAGAAAATTACTCCAGCTCCAGTGGTAGCAAACCCTATAAATAGAAATCATATCAGCACAACCATGAAAAATTTAGCTGATACATTTGAGGTGCCTATGAATTCCAGCACAGAGGCACATAACTCAAATGAAGGGGTTTCTAATATTGGAGGAAATAGAGGTGGTGATAGTGATCAAGAATTTTTTGATGCTAATTACCACTCCATAAAAGACAACATCAATGATTTCACACACTCATTGGATCAAGCTTCTCTTATTAAGTGTGCTGATGTGGTGGGTGATACTCCATTGCTAGATTTAAATTTCACCAATTTAGATTTGTCAAATCAACTTGTTATCATTCCTCAACTAATAATCCACAAACCATATCTCACCATAAACATCATTAGAGATGTTGAGATAGGGGTCGGAACTATAGTTCAAACCCATGACAAAAATGTTTGTCTATACTCTTTGTTTCTTGTCTTAGATTGAGCCTAAGAAAGTTGATAAAGCTTTGAAGGATGGAAGTTGGGTTAAAACAATGCAGGAGGAGCTGCTTCAATTTAAAAGACAAAAGGTTTGGAACCTATGTCCTCTTCCTCAAGGGAAGACCACTGTAGGTACCAAGTTGGTTTTTAGGAACAAGAAAGATGATAGAGGGATTTTTATCAAGAACAAGGCAAGACTAGTTGTTCAAGGATACACACAAGAAGAGGGAATAGACTACACATATGTTTTTTTGCTCTTGTGGTAAGACTTGAAGCTCTTAGGATATTCCTTGCTTTTGCTGCATCCAAGGATTTCGAGGTCCACTAACTTGATGTCAAGTGTGCTTTCTTAAATGGGGTGTTTGATGAGGAAGTGTATGTCAAACGACCACCTGGCTTTGTAGACCCAAATCATCCTGATTATGTCTTTAAGCTTGATAAGCTCTTTATAGGCTGCACCAAGCTCCAAGAAAGTGGTATGAGACACTATCTCAGTATTGCTGTCAGTATGGCTATAAAAGGGGTACTATTTATGGAACACTCTTCATCAAAGGAAAAGGGAATGACTTGATGCTGGTTGAAGTATATGTAGATGACATTATCTTTGGGTCAACTAATCAAAGGCTATACAAAGACTTTGAGAAGCTTATGAAGAATAGATTTGAAAAAGTGTCATGGGAGAACTCAATTTCTTTCTAGGAATTCAAGTGAAGCAGTTTGAAAATGGCATCTTCATAAGTCAGTCAAAGTATGTACAAGACATACTTACAAAATTCAATATGACTAAATGTAAGGTTGCAAACCCATAGCAATAAACCACTCCCATGGACTTGATATTGAGGGGGAGTGTGTGGAAGAATATATCTATAGAGCTATGATTTGGTCTCTTATGTACCTTACAACCAACAGGCCTTATATCATGTTTGCCACATGCATTTATGCAAGATATCAAGCCAACCCCAAGATGTCGCACCTAGTTGCTGTCAACAAGATTCTTAGACATCTCAAAGGTGCTCCTAAACTATGCCTTTGGTATCCAAAGAGTTTTGACTCAAATCTGTATGCTTATAGAGATAGTGACTATGGTGGTAGCAGTATGACTACAAAGTCTACAACTAGGGGATGTCAATTCCTTGGTGGAAGGATAGTCTCTTGGTAATACAAGAAACAATCCTGTGTGTCTACATCAACTGCTAAAGTTAAATACATTTTGCTACTAGCTACTATGCTCAAGTGCTTTGGATTCGGAATTAGAAGGTAGACTATGGATTCAACTTCAAAGAGACTTCAATCCACATAAACAACAACAGTGCTATCTCTATTATAGAGAATCAGGTGCGGCACTCAAGGACAAAACATATCAATATCAGGTATCATTTGATTAGAGATAATTTTAAAAAAGGATTAATAAAACTATTCAAAGTTAACACAAGTAAACAAGATGCTGATCTGTTTACAAAGTCTTTTGATTAATAGAGATTTAAATATCTTGTATCATCTATTGGAATGATTAACTTTGAGTAGATTTTCTTTTACTTAACTCAAGACTATTTCTAAAAAAATATGTCCTAAGTTGTCTATAATATCACCTACATAAACCCAATTTACTTTGAAAGAAAACTTTTTAAATGATATTCCTTTAAATTTTGGAAAGTTTAGACATATTTACTTTCAAAACACATTAAGTTGTCTTCGGAAGAACATTATGTCTTCAAAACAAATAACTACTTATACGAAATTTACCTTCGGAAGAAATTTTGATATATCTATAAAAGCTTAAATATGCTTCTAATTACTTATATGTTTATTATATGTTTTTGAAGAACAATTATTTTCCAAAAGAAATTAAGTCTCGAAAGATTTATTCTCTTATGAATAAAACTTTTAATTTTTAATCTCTTTCGAAACCAAATATGTTTCAGAAGTAAAAATAACCTAAGTACTTTTCTTCCGAAGCAAAATATCCACAAAGCTTACAAATATCTTCTGAAATCAAATTGGCTTCGGAAGTTTTTATAAAATTTCCGAAGACAAATTACATTCAGAAGATTTTTGACTTCCAAAATATCTACCTTTTTGGGCACTTTTTCAGAGGTGGGACCGACATCCGGATTTTAAAGTTTATCATTTTGTATTAACTTTGTTTCAAATCCATTTCATATATATATACACTCAACGTTTCCCCCTCTTTCACTTTCTTCTTCATCTGCAAATTCTGTCCAACTTAAATTTACCCATAAACCGCATTTGTTCTTATTTTTCTTTACCATAAACCTAGTCACAAATGGTCAACCTTGATCCTAGAAACCAACCAGATTTTTCTATGTATTTACTTAGGCAACATAATATGGTTGATGTGTTAAACTATGAGAAAGATCTTGGTTTCTCAGAGGTCTGCCGGTTCTTGACTCTATCCAACTACTTCACCTCCATCACCATAGATCCACCACTATATGAAGATCAACTATTGGAGTTTTGGAGGACCTACCAAGAGTTCACTATGGATGGAGAGAAGGCACTATCTGCCACAATGCAAGGGAGGACAATTTTCATCATTCCAGCCTCCATTAATACTCATCTCAGGTTGGTTGATATGGAATGCGACTTGTCTTTCCAAAGTCTGCTGTCAACTAGTACTTCAGGCAGATGGGACTATTAAAGTGATTACTCTATAAGAAACTTTAGAAAAGGGAAGGTCTCCTCTAAGTGGAAGTACATGCCCCATGTAGTCATCCATTGTTTATCTAACAAGCATAGAGGATCGGACCAAATTGTAGAGGACCTTTCCTACATAATCCATGGGATGGTTCAGGGTGTCAAGTTTAGGTACTCTCAGTCACACCCTTAAAATCCACGTGCGGATTTTTACCATGAGGCGTGTAAACATACCAAGATCCTAGTCATTAGTTACTTGGAATGACACTATATGCAACATTTAAAACAAATCAGAGTTTTGAAACTAAATAAGTTAAACCCAAAGTACTACAAATGTAACGTTGGCAAAACACGTGCCAAACCATGTTTAAAATCTAGAATGTAAGATAAACCCAAAATGTAACAGATTAGTTTTCAAATGTATGCTCGACCCGTGCGTGCTTTTAAGGCAACTATTAACCTCGACTTGAGAATAGCATACTAAAAAAGTCAACACATTGGTTGGTGAGTTCAAGAATTCGTGTTTAACATAATCAATAATAGTTGTAAGATATAAATAATATGCTGAAAGAGATAGCTAATCTAGTTTCGTAGGTAACAAGCATAGCGATTTAACGATCGAATCTGACATGCGTTTTGTTTGTTTGTCTCCCGTCACAACATACCAGGTTATGATGTCGTTTGTGTTTAGGACAATATTGCACCCATGTGACTTCGAGTCATCCGGGTGGGGCTTGTCAGTCCCAGTCGTACTACCCAAGATTTCCCCTCTAGTTATCATTATTAACGATCCGAAAGTGTGAAAGATTTCATGCTATGCTACACTATGTTATACGAACATAACTATATCAATGTAAAGTGTTTGTAAAATAAAACAGTATGTCATCTGCCTTAAGAAGAAAGTAAATAAAAACAGTGGGGGTATGAACTCACCTTGTGTGCACACGAGCAAAACAAGTAACACAATTTAAAGAGTAGGAAGGCAACCCGTCAAAGATTACCTAGATCATGTGAGTTTTTAAGTATTCATGACCAGAAAGACCTAACAGATCCTATGAGCTCAATAAATAGATTGAACAAAGTGATATGGAACACAATAAGAAAATTGACCTAGTTGACCCACTTGACCCGTTGGTGACATGTTAAGTTGAGTTGTTTAGCCACAAGTAGTATCACATTATTCACAAAATCACAATGTACATCTTAAGTCTTATCAAGATAATCATGCTAACTTATGTTTTCATACAACACATGCAAATCTCAACCAAGACTTCAGCAGTCATCATAACACATAACTTGTACAAAATACCATACTCGTTTTCTTGCACATTTCCAAGAATCATTGATTTTCCAAATAGTTCGTCAACCATCCAATTAACCCAATCAACAAAATCAAACACATTAGATATCATCAATAAACATTCTAACATGATCCTAGCATCATATACAAACAAAATTCACAAGATCACATGTTTCCTATAAATAAAGTTTCACTTTCAAGAAAGTAATACCCAAAAGCCCTACTTTCATCAACTTTAATATAAATTCACTAATAACATGCCTAGAATAGTTCATAGATACCATTCAAACACATTAATCATTCATAATTCACTGGAACATGTAGCTTCATGATCCAAAAGTTACTATTTCGGGCAATCTATGAACAAGATACCAAATTTCACCCAATATTTGCACAATCATCATAAAAAACATCTTTTGAACACAATTAACATCTTAGAATCATCAACAATCATCAATTGCACAATCTCATGATCAAAAGTTAATATTTTGGGTAAGGTATGAACCAGGTCATCAAAATCAGGGATTTCTAGCACAATCAACCTAGATTAACATTCATCTAACATAACTAACATCATATAATCATCAAACACCTATAAATTTCATCTTTTCCACATAATTTTTGGACTAGTGTTCATCAACAATCAAAAATTATAAAACTAATCAAAATCTAACATTTTAATCTTGTAGAAATCAATAAATGAACTTGCAAACGTGTTGTAATACTTGAACCACACCAAAATCGACTTGTTCTTGGCCTAGAAGCTTGAATTCGCAAGGGGAGGGGGGTTTGAGTAAGGTTGCGGCAGATTGGGAGGGTTTGGGGACTAGGTTTGGTTTCATTTTGGTAATTTTTAGTTTCATGCTAATTACAAAGTAACCCTGCTTGTTTACATTTTATAAAACTAATCTTTTTAAACACTTTCTAAATACTTCTAACTACAAAACTCATATATTATTATTCAATAATAATGACCATATATATATATATATATGTATGTATGTATGTATGTATGTATCTATATTTGCTAGCAACATAACACACGAATCCATATAACACGTTGGCACGTTACAAAGTAGAATTCACAAATAACATTTAAAATCCATAAATCACATAACCATGAATTAATAATCAACGTTATTAATTAAGTATTATCTATTAGTCATTGTTAATTATTGTTAAGTAACCAACGTTTAACGACAACTAGTGTGTGTTCACGACACATGTATGCAAGGCGTAACTAAGCTAACAGAGTTTGTTAACGGCAAATTACTGGATGTCACATTATCCCCATGTTGACAGAATTTTCGTCCTGAAAATTACTTTACATGGTCGTGTTACATCACTAGTCTACTGCATTGGCATAAGAAAATCGAGTGAGTCTTTGGGTGAGTTATCATCCCCATGTTGAAAGGAATTTTGTTCCAAAATTTAATCATTACGATCGCCGATAGTAGGCGTTGTTTCGAATAAATGAGGATACTTGAGCTTCATCTGATCCTCACATTCCCACGTGAACTCAGGTCCACGTGTTGAGTTCTAGTGAACTTTGACAACAGGGATCTTGCTCTGTTTCAAGGTCTTGACCTCTCGGTCCATTACCTCAACTGGTTCTTCAATGAATCGCAATTGCTCGTCTACTTGTACTTTCTTGAGCGGTACAATCATAGTTTCATCAGATAATCACTTCATCGGATTAGAAATGTGAAACACATTATGAACTCCACTCAGTGAATTAGGCGGATCTAATCGATATGCCACTGGACCTATTCTTTCCATAATCTCAAATGGTCCAACATATCTCGGATTAAGCTTGCCTCTTTTTCCGAATCGAATCACACCTTTTCATGGTGAGACTTTCAGCAAAACTTAGTCGCCAACCTGAAACTACAAGGGTTTCCTTCGCTTATCAGTGTAGCTCTTTTTTCCGTCTCGGGAAATGGCCATATGGTTTCGTATCTGTACTATCTTCTCGGTAGTCACACGTACCAATTCGGGGCCAGTCAATTGACTATCACCAACTTCTACCCAAGAAACTGGTGATTTACACTTTCACCCATACAATGCGTCAAATGGTGTTGCCTTAATACTTGTGTGGTAACTATTGTTTTATGAAAGCGCCACCAACGGCAGATGAACTTCCCAATTATTCCTGAAATCTATCACACATGCATGTAACATGTCCGCCAAGGTTTGAATAGTACTTTTGCTTTGCCTATCGGGCTACAGATGATAAGCAGTGCTCATGTCCAAAAGCGTACCCAAAGATTTCTGTAACGATTGCTAGAAATAGGATGCAAAACATGCATCATGATTAGAAATAATAGGAATTAGCACACCATGTCTTGAAACAACCTCCTTCAGGTAAATTCGGGTTAGCTTATCCATTTTATTTGTTTCCTTGATCGCTAAGAAATGAGCTGACTTAGTTAGTCGATCCACGATCACCCATATCATGTCACAACCACTAGAAGTCCTTGGTAACTTAGGAATGAAATCCATAGAAATTTGTTTCCATTTCTATAGAGGAATCTCAAGTTGTTACAGTAACCCAGATGACTTTTGATACTCAACCTTAACCTTAGAACAGGTCAAACACTTGCTTACGTATGTAGCTACGTCTGCCTTTATATTAGGCCACCAATAGTGCGCCTTCAGATGATGATACATTTTGTCAGAAACACGGTTTATCGAATATCTAGACTTATGTACTTCACTCTTAACCAAGTCTCTCAGATTTCCATACAAAGGCATCCAAAGCCTATCCATGAAGTAACGAATTCCATCGGATTTCACTTCCAACTGTTTGTCTGTCCCATGTAAGGATTCAGAGCCAACATTTTCCGCTTTCAAAGCTTCCGTCTGAGTTTCTTTATTTGTTCAGGCAAGTGAGTACTAATCATAAGCTGCAAAGTCGTACTTGTCAGGGCTGGACGGTCTCCTTTCTACTCAAGGCATCAGCGACTACATTCGCCTTTAGGGTGATATTTAATAGCATAGTCGTTATCATTTAACAATCCCACCCGGCGTCACTGCCTCATGTTTAGCTTTTTTTATCAAAGATATACCGAAGACTCTTGTGATCATTGTAAATAGTACATTTAGTACCATGCAATTAACGTCTCTAGATCTTCAAGGCAAAAACCACTCCACCTAGCTCCAAGTAATGGGTGTGTAGTTCTTCTCGTGCACCTTCAGTTTTCTTGAGGCATAGACTATCACCTTGCCATGTTGCATCAAGACAAAATTTAGTCTTTGGATAGAAGCATCATAGTAAACCACAAAATCATCACTTCCTTCTTGTAATGCTAATATCGGTGTGCTAAAAAGTTTCTTTTTCAGTAACTGGAAAGCTTTTCCTTGACTCTATCCCTATCTAAACGTGGTACCTTTATGAGTCAACACAGCGAGAGGTTGAGTGATTTTTGAAATCCCTCAATGAAGCATCGACAGTATCCTGCCAGTCCAAGGAATTGACGTATCTCACTAGGCGTTTTAGGAACCGACCAATTCCTAATTGCTTCCACCTTCGTAGGATCTACATGAATTCCTTTCTCATTCACAATATAACCCAGAAATTGCACCGCTTGTATCCATAAATCACACTTAGAGAATTTAGCAAATAGTTGTTCTCTTTCAACAGTTCTAAGATCAACTGTAGGTGCTCTTTGCATTCCTCCTTGGTTTTGGAATAGATCAATATGTCATCAATAAACACAATAACAAATTGGAAAAGGTAGGGTTTGCACACACGGTTTATGAGATCCATGAACACCGCTGGTGCATTAGTCAACCCAAACGACATGACCAAGAATTCATAATGGCCATAGCAAGTCCTGAATGTTGTCTTTGAAATGTCTTCTTCTTGAACTCTCAACTGACGATAACCGGACCTTTAATCAATCTTAGAATAGTAATTGTATCCTTTGAGTTTATCGAACAGATCTTCAATACGAGGTAACGGGTAGTGGTTCTTGACTATGACCTTGTTCAACTCCCTGTAGTCAATGCACATCCGAAATGTGCCATCCTTCTTCTTAACAAACAAGACAGGGGCTCCCCAAGGTGATGAGCTAGGTCGGATAAAGCCCTTATCCAATAGCTCCTTAAGTTGTACCGATAATTCCTGTAGCTCATTAGGTGCCAATCGATAAGGTGCTCTAGCGATTGGGGCTGCACCGGGAGTCAACTCAATCTGGAATTTCACTTGGTGATGAGGGGATAGTCCAGGCAGATCCTATGGAAACACATCTGGAAAGTCACGAACCACCAAAATGTTCTCTATCTTCTTCTCCTCTTGTTGCTTATTGTGACATCCGGTAATTTTCCGTTACCCAACTCCGTTAGTTCCGTTAAGTCTTGCATACACGTGTCATAAGCACACACTAGTTGTCGTTTAACGTTGGTGACCTAATAATAATTAATGATGTTAAATTAATAATAATCTAGTGGATTAGATGATTATTGCGTTATACTTATGTGTTTACGCGATTTGAATGTTAACGGTGAATTTTATCGCGTAACGTGGAAACGTGTGTGTTAATTCGTATGTTGTGTGTTTTATAAAGATAAAATATATAATTGTTATTATTAGTTTATATATTTATTAGGTGGTTAAAAACACTTTTAAAAAGGGGTTTAAAGCTTACTTTTTAATAAAAATGCTAAATACAAGGGTTAAAGAGATAATTAGTAAAACTTAATTAAAACAAAAATTAAAACCCTAGCCCCACACCCCAAGGGGCCGCGACCACCTCTCCATCTCCCTCTCTTTGCGATTTCAGCCAAGAACAAGCATTAGGAGGCTGGTTTTGATCGATTACAAGCAACACAATACGTTAGAAACATCAATTACAAGCCATTCCAAGTTTAAAGTTTAGATTTTTATGGGTTTTTTCATGTATTTTGATATAACCGAAACCCTAGCTGCGAATTAGGGGTTCATGGTGCTGAATTTTGATCAATTGGTGATGTTAATATGTTAGTTAGGTTGTATACATATTGTTTAACGTTGATTATGCATGAATGATACGTTTATAATGAATGGATCATGAACTTTGAGTCTAGATGAACCCTAGTTCGAATTTCATGTTGATTAT
>BJCN01325177.1:5235-15294 GCA_018326445.1 Flaveria brownii
CATTCAGCATTAAACCTTTTAACCATTCAACACTAGTATAATGCTTAATCATCCAGAGGCAAATGTTTTAACCATTCAGGCATTTGCTCGCGAAACAAACAGTCGGAACCATTAAGTGCTGAACCATCTAAACTATTAAGAGACTGATTAAGAGGCTGCCAAACAACCCCTAAGTTGAGTAAAACAAATGCACTTTTTAGGTTCTAGATCTTCACCTAATAGTCTTGATGGTTTACAAAGCTTGATTGAGTTAATTACATTGATGTGTCATGTTGTAAGGCCCGGTCCCCAAGACGTTTACAGTTGGACATACATCGCACATAATATTTAAAAACACATTAACATTTACCAAAAACATTGCAGCGGAACAATTTAACAAAAAAACATTTCATGCATTAATAATTAATTTTGCCAAATAATAATACATCGTTGGTAATCGTTGGTAAGATACAAAATAATGTCAATTCATTACATCACAAAATTTACATTTTTGCATTAAAATGGATGCCAGGCTTTATTCGCTAAGTAGCTTCACTCCCATGTCATCCTCAGCAACCATTACCTGCCAACTGAAAATGTATAAAAGTCAATGTTGCTGAGTGAGTTCTAGTTTATAAAATATAATATACTTTACTTTCGTGTAAAACTTTGAGTGAGTTCTAGTTTTATAAAATATAATATACTTTACTTTCGTGTAAAACTTTTCCTTTACTTTCATTCATGATCACACATCATACGTACATATAGATAATATTTATTATTATCTTCCGCCATGATTCATTTCTGTTCATATCGCACGTTTCGTACATTCATCATTATCCTTTCCTTTCATTTCCTTTCATCTAGACCAATGCCATGTGCTATACCCCAAACATTATGCACGAAACTGGTACTAGGCCGAATTCTATAAATAGACTCCCTAACATTGTGCATGAAGCTGACTCTAGTATCGGGGCAAGCGACAAGGGTCCCGTTCGTTTGGTCAATCATAAGGATTAGACCCTTGTGTGCATCCTCATGGGT
Organism: Flaveria brownii; assembly: GCA_018326445.1. Lineage (NCBI taxonomy): Eukaryota > Viridiplantae > Streptophyta > Magnoliopsida > Asterales > Asteraceae > Flaveria > Flaveria brownii. The sequence goes on from BJCN01325177.1 coordinate 6,259, forward strand.
TAGCTAAACCGCACACAGTTGAGCTAACAACCCTTCATTGGATGTGAACCTCCTTTCATTTTAATTGCAAAGCTTTTCATTCATTCTTTACATTCCACTTTTCATTATCCTTAATTTCCGCTTTCATTACATAATACTTTATGTTCATTAGCATAATCACATCACGTAAAGCCACAGAATAATACGTAACAAGAAACATAAAGAAACAGACCATAAACAAGCATAACACCATCATACATCAACACATAACATCATCAAAGGCATAGTATTAACGGAAATAATTTATAATTATTGCATTCATTGTAATTATTCTGTTTTCTTGTATTTGTTATTCACTCTCCTTAATTACTGGAGAAATCTTTGTATTTCAATTATATATAATAACTCTCAATCACTCAATTAAGGTGTGGTTGATTTTATTCCTTTACATGGTATCAACCTACTTCTTTTCCCCCTAATTCTCTCCTTTTCTTTCCTGCGGACCTTCCCCTATCCCCTCCCATGGCTTCCTCCGACCCTCTTTCGACATCGATAACTACTGTGCCTCATCTTTCCCCCATCAAGTTGTCTGCCTCTAACTATTTGGTATGGCGCAATCACATGAGCCTCCTGGTCGCTCACCATAAACTCTCTGTTCACATTAATGGTTCCTCCTTACCGTCGCCTGAGACTCACGGTTGACAACGAAACTACTCCTAATCCGGAGTATCTCTCATGGGTCACTGCAGATCAAAAAGCTGCTCTCCCTCTTCTTTCTTCTTTAACCGAAGAAGCAGCAGCCGAGGTTCTAGGATTAACTAGAGCCAGACAAATCTGGACTGCCGTTGAAAACGCTTACAGTAATGCATATGTGGAGCGGGTTCAGTCTTTCCAAGACTCTCTTCGACAACTCTCTAAAGGAACATCCTCTGTTACGGATTTTTCTCGTAAGTTTAGAACTTTGTGTGAGCAACTTGCTGCGATTGGTCACCCAGTAGCTGAAATTGACAAACTGCACTGGTTCCTTTGTGGACTAGGTCCATCCTATGAAGGTTTTTCCACTGCTTTACGTGCAACCAAACCGACACCCTTATTTCGTGATCTCGTTGCTCGGGCAGAGAGTCATGAATTGTTTATTAAATCCCTTCATGGTACTATCACACCACCGGCTGCGTTTCACGTTCAGAATGGACGCGAATCATCAATCACCGGTCGGGGTCGTGGCTCTTCCCGAGGAAATTATTCTCGGGGTTTTGTTGCTAGAGGTCGTGGTACCCGACGGCCTCCTCATTGTCAATTATGCCGTACGAACGGTCATTATGCAACTGCGTGCCCGAATCTTCATACCTTTGCTACTCAAGCTCCTGCTTTGGATGATTCTCTAGCCAAGGCATTTCATGCCCAGTGTCATGTTACAAATAACACTCCTGATTGGATCGGTGATTCTGGAGCCACCGACCATATGGCACCAAACCAAGACTGTCTTCATCAATCAACTCCATACAAAGGTAATAGTACAGTTATATTTGGCAATGGTAAGCATCTCCCGATCACGCATACGGGATCTCATAAACTTTGCAATACTATTAATCTACATAATGTGCTTGTTGTTCCAAACCTCACAAAGAAATTATTATCTATAAGCAAGTTGACGGCTCATCATCCAGTTGATGTATTATTTTCTCAGCATTATTTTCATCTTCAGGATCGGAAAACAAAACAGGTACTTGCTCAAGGGACATGCATTGATGGACTTTACGTACTCAAGGATGTACCACAAGCTTTCCATGTTGATGTTTCGAATAAGGCCTCTTACGAATTATGGCATGCTCGTTTAGGCCATATTTCTTTTGATGCTATTTCTGTTTTGAACAAGTGTGGTGTTTTGTCTGTTACTTCTTTATTACCAAAACCTGACATTTGCACTCCTTGCCAACTTGCAAAAGGCAAGCGATTACCTTTTATCTCTAATAAAAAACGAGCTTCTTTTCCATTAGCTTTAGTTCATTGTGATTTGTGGGGTCCTGCTCCTATTACTTCTACTGATGGGTACCGTTACTATGTTATTTTTATAGATGATTACTCCAGGTTTACGTGGTTTTATCCACTTAAAACAAAAACAGGTTTTTATGCGGTTTTACCCACATTCATTACACTTGCCCAAACTCAATGCTCAAGAAAAATAAAAAATTTTCAGAGTGATGGTGGCACCGAGTTTGTGAACCACACGGTACGTAAAATATTTGACGACAAAGGCATTTTTCATCGACACTCATGTCCGTACACGCCTCAACAAAATGGGCGTGCTGAAAGGAAACATCGACATATTGTTGAAACTGGTCTCGCCATGTTATTTAATGCACATGTTCCGGCCAGTTACTGGGTCGATGCTTTTATCTCGGCTACCTATATTATTAATCGTGTTCCATCTCCTCTTCTTCAGAACAAGTCGCCTTTTGAAATTTTATTTCATCAGATGCCCCAATACTCTAATTTTCAGGTCTACGGGTGTCAAGTATTCCCCTATTTGCGTGACTATGCTCAACATAAACTCGCGCCAAGGAGCCTCCCATGTGTATTTATTGGTTATAGTTCTTCTCACAAGGGTTTTCGATGCTTGGATCCGACAACAAATCGAGTTTTTATCTCCCGCCATGCTTGTTTCAATGAATCTTTATTTCCCTTTAAAGATTCCAATTCTTCCTCAAATCAACAAACTTTACTTCTTACCACCTTCTGTGAAGACATACTGGGCCAAAATCCTTCAACTCCTTCACCTAACCCCAAACCAGAACCACCCACTAGCCCACATACAATCTGTCCACTTTGTCCTCCTTCAACCGGCCCACCTACAAACCCATCCATTACCAGCCCAGCACCAGTACCATCACCTACCGCCTCTACGCCATCATCGCCTGCTATCTCTACACACCCAGCCCCCATCTCAACCTCGCATCAACCCCAACCCGATACCACCACTTCTGGCCCAAATATTACTATCCCTGAACCTGCTCCATCTCCCACTACCGAACCGGAGCCTATCATTGAGCCAACACCATCCGCACCCGACACCTCCACCTCTAATTCTCACCATATGATCACACGAGCAAAGGCGGGGGTTTTCAAACCAAAATACCAAGCAGATTTTGCTGCCCTGAATTCATATGCATTACATGCTACTTTGCCCACTACTCTTGAACCACGGAGCTTCAAATCTGCAGCTAAAGACCCGAAATGGATGGCGGCTATGTTGGAAACACTCTCAAACAAGATTACTTTAACTCACATCAATCACACATGCTTTCATATCACAAACAGTCTTTTAAAGACATAAACAGACCCCACGACTAGGAACTAGAAAACTGACACATCATGGTACATGACTGACTTACCATGACTCCACTAATACATAGATAAAGACACGACACATACATGGCAGTAACTGCCTTGATTGAATTAGAGACAAAACAAAACAGACCCATAATGCATGTGCATGCATGCATGCACGTACACTCCTACTATTTGGATTACTTCAACATCCCCCCGTAATTCAAATAGTTGTAACTCCGAGACGCCCACGTAGATAACAAAATTGTTCAGCACCGAGAGCTTTCGTGAGTATGTCCGCCACTTGATCACTCGTGCTCACTGGTTGGAGCACCACTTGTTCCTCCTCAGTTAACGTGCGAATGAAGTGATACTTGATACTTATGTGCTTCGTACGGCTATGAAAGGCTTGGTTTTTACTCAGAAATATTGCAGATCGATTATCACATAAGATGGGAGTGGGATTCATTTGTTGGTGCTTGAGCTCAACCATCATCTTCCGGAGCCACACTGCTTGACATGCACTTGCTGCAGCCGAGATATATTCTGCTTCTGTTGTGGATAGAGCAACCACTGCTTGTTTCTTGGAACTCCAAGAGATAGCACCTGTACCAATAGAAAACACATATGCAGAAATACTCTTCATGTCAGGTGATGTACCTGCCCAGTCGCTGTCCGAGTATCCGATAAGATTAACATCATTTCCTCTTCCATACCATAATCCAAACTCCTGTGTTCCAGCTACATATCTAAGTATCCTCTTGGCAGCTCCAAGATGATATGTAGAGGGACCATGCATGAATCTTGAAACAATGCTCACAGCAAAGTTGATGTCAGGTCGAGTATGAGTAAGATAGATAAGGCCACCTACTAGACTTCGGTACATGAACCCATCTGCTGCTGTTCCATTGTCCTCTATCTGCAACCTTTCATTAGTGTTCATAGGAGTAGAAGAGGGTTTGCAAGTTAACATACCAAAACGCCCGAGCAGATCCTTTGCATATTTCTTTTGGGAAATAAATATGCCATCTTCCTTTTGTGTAACCTCCAACCCCAGAAAGTAGCTCAAGACTCCAATGTCTGTCATCTCAAATTCATTAACCATGTTGCTCTTGAACTCATTGATCAGCTTTTGTGACGACCCAGTGTAGATGATATCATCTACATATAGACATATCACCAGGAATTCATTTTTGCTTTTCTTGAAATACATGGTGGGCTCATTTGTGCTTCTTTCATATCCATTGTTGTTAAAGAACTGATCTATCCGGCTATACCATGCTCTTGGGGCCTGCTTTAATCCATATAATGCTTTGTGAAGTTTGTAAACTTTACCTTCTCTTCCTTTTACTTCAAAGCCCGGAGGCTGTGTGACATAGACTTCTTCTTGGAGTACACCGTTTAGGAATGCTGTCTTGACATCAAATTGATACACTTTCCATCCTTGTTGTGCAGCAAGTGAGAGCACAAGTCGGATGGTCTCAAATCTGGCAACCGGGGCAAACGTTTCTTGGTAGTCTATACCATACTCCTGAACATATCCTTTGGCCACCAATCTTGCTTTGTAGCGAGTGATCTCTCCATTGGCATTCATCTTTTCTTTGAACAGCCATTTTACTCCAATGGCATGTTTGTTGGTTGGTAGGTCTGTTAAAGACCATGTTTTGTGTTGATCAAGTGACCGTAGCTCCTCTTTCATTGCATCGATCCATTCCTTTCGCTTTATAGCTTCTGCAAAAGTGACTGGTTGTACCAAAGATAGTGCAAACTGACAAGAGTAATCAAAGTCTTCAAGTGGGATAGTATTTTCATATATACTACTGAGGGGTAGTGTACGATGTACACTTGAAGATTCATTGGATAAAGGGGAGTTTGTACCTTCACCTTCACTTGAGGACCCACTTTGTAAAGAAGAGTTGGTACTTACTTCATTATTTTCATCATGTGTGGACCCACATTGATGTTGATTAGTTGTATGTTGGGTATGGGTGTTGTACCCACTTTCATTTCCATCAGTACCACCTTCATGTTCTAGACTTGATGTCACATCTCCATCAACATTGCTTTCTTGTGTAGGTTGTATGCTAGTAGTAGTCAAACCACCTTTATCATCAAGAGTCCACTTTGCACGTTCATCAAAGACAACATCACGTGAAATAGTAATACTTTCCTTTTTTAAATCATACAACCGGTATGCTTTTGAGTTAGTACAATAACCCACAAATACACATTTGTTTGATTTATGATCAAGTTTCTTTCTCAGTTGATATGGTTTCAAACTGTAAGCAACCGAACCAAATACCTTCAAGTGATGAACAGCAGGTTTTCTCCCTGTCCATACTTCGTATGGTGTACGATTTGTTACTGCTTTAGTTGGAGCACGATTCAGAAGGTAGACAGCAGTGGCCACAGCTTCCCCCCAGAAAACTTTGCTCAAATTCTTCTCTGCAATCATACTCCGTACCATGTCCATAATGGTTCTGTTCTTTCGCTCCGCTACTCCGTTTTGCTCCGGTGTGTATGGAGCAGTGAGGTCCCTTCGAATGCCATGTTCCTCACAGAACTTGTTGAATTCTCTTGAGTAGAATTCTCCTCCCCGATCGGTTCTCAAAGTGCCAATCTTGTGCCCCGTCTCATTCTCAACACGTGCCTTGAATATTTTGAACTTTGAGTATGCTTCCGACTTGTTCGATAGGAAGTACACCCACGACATTCGACTGTAGTCATCAATCAAAAGAAAGTAGTATAAACTTCCCCCCAGAGACTTAACCGACATAGGTCCGCAAAGATCAGCATGGACAAGTTCCAGTACTCGACTAGATCGCATTGTGCTTGAGTTAAATGGCTTCTTGACTTGCTTCCCGACTGCACAACTTTCGCACGTGTTCCACGAGTTGATCTTAGTAGGCATTCCATGCACCATATTCTTTTCGCAGAGAAGACGCAGCCCCTGTTCAAACATGTGTCCATAACGACAGTGCCACATGAAGGAGTGATCATCATTGACTGCTGCTAGTCCTTTTGAGTTGATGTTTTGCTTGTTCAACTCAATAGGAAATATATTATTTGGTGTGACTTTTATGGCCCATACTTTCTCTCCTGTTTGCTTGTACGTGATTGTACATGTATCTTCATCAAACACCAACTTGTATCCGCTTTTCATCAACTGCCCCACACTTATCAAGTTGTAGTCTAGTTCAGGAGCAAACTGAACTTGATCAAGTGTTCGAAGTTTGCCATTATCAAGTTCGATCTTCACTTTTCCTTTCCCTTCTACATGAATTGAGTTCCCATTTCCCATCTTCACTTGTGACTTGGCTGACTCATCCATTCCTTTGAACCATTCCTTTCTTCCTGTCATGTGATTTGAACATCCACTGTCCAAGAACCACACATTCTTTTCACTGTTTCTTTCACACCCGATTGCCATGAACAATCTGTACTCGTCTTCTTCTTCATCATTTTCAACAGCTGCTTGTGCTTGCGGTTCATTCCAACAATCCGCACGCACATGACCAAACTTGTTACAGTTGTAGCATTGGATGCTACCTCGGCCTCTTCCGAAACCACGTCCTCTTCCGCGTCCTCTACCACGAACTCCGCTTCTTCCGAAGGTTCCTCCACGTCCACCAGATCTGTTTTCATCTCGACCCATTGCTTGGAGTGCTTGTTCTTCACCAGCCACTTCCACGCCACGATTTACTCTTGCCTCATGTGCTTGAAGAGAGCCCATGAGTTGATCGAAAGTCATCGTGGTTAGGTCTTTGGATTCTTCTATGGCAGTCACCACATGATCCCACCTAGGTGGTAAGCTCCGGAGAACTTTTTCTATAATCGTCTGGTCAGTCACCGTTTCACCATAACTTCTCTTCTGATTAACATTCTTCATAACCCTTGATAGGAACTCTGCAACACCTTCACCTTCCTTCATTTGCATGGTCTCGAATTCTCGTCTCAACCCTTGTAGTTTAACTGTGCGAACTTTTGAATCTCCTTGGTACTCGGTCTGCAGAAGTGTCCATGCTTGCTTGGACGTTGTTGCTGCTGCTATACGTGAGAAGACTTCGTCGTGAACAGCTTGTTGAATCAGAGACAGTGCACGAGCGTCTCTTCTTTGGCTTTCCCTCAATCGAACACGATCATTGTCTTGCTCATCGAATCCGTTGTCTACGTACATCCACAGGTCTTGTGATCGCAGGATCGTCTTCATCCGAATGCTCCAGTACTCATAACCCTCCCCCTTAAAAATTGGAAGAGGAGGTAAGGGTTGATTTGTGTTGTTGTTCGCCATTTGATGGTTGTTACTCTCTGTTGTGTTTCACTCACTTTTTCAGTACTCTCTGATGTGTTTCACTCACTTTTCCAACCTGGCTCTGATACCAGATGTTGGAAACACTCTCAAACAAGATTACTTTAACTCACATCAATCACACATGCTTTCATATCACAAACAGTCTTTTAAAGACATAAACAGACCCCACGACTAGGAACTAGAAAACTGACACATCATGGTACATGACTGACTTACCATGACTCCACTAATACATAGATAAAGACACGACACATACATGGCAGTAACTGCCTTGATTGAATTAGAGACAAAACAAAACAGACCCATAATGCATGTGCATGCATGCATGCACGTACACTCCTACTATTTGGATTACTTCAACAGGCTATGGTTAATGAGATTGAGGCACTACACCAAAATCACACTTGGACGTTGGTTCCACGTCCCTCTTCTATAAATGTTGTGGGTTCAAAATGGGTATTTCGTGTTAAATATCACTCTGATGGGACTATTGAGCGTTATAAGGCACGTTTGGTGGCTCAAGGGTTTACGCAAATTCCGGGTTTGGAATTACTCTCATACCTTTAGCCCGGTAGTAAAAGCTTCCACGGTTCAAATTGTGTTGTCAATTGCGGTGCTTAACAAATGGAAATTGCATCAACTTGATGTTAAGAACGCCTTCTTGAATGCCAATCTAAATGAGGTAGTCTTTATGGAGCAACCACCTGGGTTTGTGAATTCGCAATATCCAAACCATGTTTGCAAATTATCTAAGGCACTTTATGGACTCAAGCAGGCTCCTCGAGCTTGGTTTCAACGATTGAGCACGTTTCTTCTTTCCTACGGCTTTACATGCAGTCGTGCAGATACATCTCTTTTTGTTCTTCGCAAAGACTCGCATATCATGTACCTTCTTGTTTACGTTGATGATCTCATTCTTACGGAAAATGATGAAGTTGCTATTCACAACTTTGTCTCTCATCTACACCGCGAGTTTGCTATCAAAGATCTTGGAGACCTGATCTTCTTCTTGGGTTTAGAAGTTGTCTACACTGACACTGGTCTTTTTCTTACACAAGCAAAGTATGCTAAAGATATCCTCCTTCGGGCAAAGTTATATGACACGAAACCTGGGAGCACTCCACTTGCTCCTCAAGAGTCTCTTTCCACTGCTGGTGTGCCTCACTCGGATCCTACTCTATATCGCTCGTTAGTAGGTGCTTTACAATACTTAACCATTACCAGACCAGATTTATCCTATGCGGTAAATCAGCTTTCTCAGTTTCTTCATAGCCCTACTACCGATCATTTCCAGGCTGTCAAACGACTTCTACGTTATGTCAAAGGCACACTTTCCTTTGGTCTCACCTACAGTCGTTCACACAAACCAGATGTCATTGGTTACTCTGATGCTAATTGGGCACGTTGTCTAGATACCC
>BJCN01325180.1:0-11524 GCA_018326445.1 Flaveria brownii
GGCCCCCCCCCCCCCCCCCCCGGCCCTCACTATCCTCCGCCATTGACCAAAGCTTCAATCTGTATCGTTGTAAGCCCAATTACAATCAAGAACCCTATAACTTATTGAATTCATCAAAATATAGGTCACTAAAAATAATAAATAAAAAAGACGAATTTATAAAACCTCTAAATCCACCTCTCTCAATACTAGTATCCACCTTCCTCTTAGATCCCTCAACTTTCAGGAGTCCATAAACTGAGAGAGAAAAAAAAAAACAAAAACTCAAATCTCTAAACTACCGAATAAGAAGAAGATAAATGAAACAAGTTAGGGTCACACACCCTCAAGTGGACCAAAAACGCTCCATCTACACCAAGTTTTCTTAACTTACTTTATTCTAAAAAAATATAAAGATCTACATAACCATCTTTTTTATTAAATAAGAAAAATAAATAAATTTAGTGATACACTGATTGGCAACTACCTCAAATAAATCACATGCATAAATAAAAGCCAACAACTTCTTTTATGACACCTAAATGGGACCTTTAGCACTTAATGATTGTCAAGATAAAATGACCATTTTTTCATTATTCAAATTGTGTATCTCTGATTGCATACTATCTTAAGCTAGCAACCTCAATATCATGTGTCGGTTTCTCGTTATTATCATCGTCATTGTCTTTTTTCGAGCTTCAAACTCGACATCAACTGGGAGAGTGGAGTATCTTCCCGGTTTCCAAGGACCCCTCCCCTTTTATCTTGAAACCGGGTATTCATTTTAATGACCTTTTTTTTTATAAATTTTCATGACCTATGTGCAAGAATAACACATGCATAAATTATGTATGTATATGATATGCAGTTATGTGGGTGTGGGTGAGAATGAAGATGTACAACTTTTTTATTACTTCATTAAGTCAGAGTCGAATCCTGACCGTGATCCTCTCATGCTTTGGATGACCGGTGGCCCGGGTTGTTCTTCGTTCACCGGGCTGATCTTGGAGATTGGTAATTTTGACTTATTTGCACTTTTTTATGTTAATTGTTGGTTGGATATCTAAAACCTTTTGAACAATACAGGTCCATTAAGGTTTGAGCCTTATGACTTCAATGGAAGCTTACCCACCTTGAGTTTGACACCCAATTCATGGACCAAGGTCTGTGTGCTGTGTGCGTGTGTGTGGAATAAGATTGTTTTTCTAAAACAAGTAGATCTTTGTGGAGGAGTAGCATAGTTTGCAGTCGTTTCATTTAACTATAACTACGTAGTTCTAATGTAAATCAAACAAACGAGATGGCGTATAAGATTGTGTAATTAAGATTAGGTGTATGATAACAACAAATTATATTGCCTTTATAATTATTTATAACTAGTATTAAGCCCTCCGCGTTGCGACGGGGACGTAAAACCATGACAAATATAAAAACTGTAGACGTCAAAACATTAAACTACGCACGCGAAACGTAAAACATAGAAAATAATAACTAAGTCGATTTAGGACCCGTACGTTGTGTTGAAGCTGCAAAATAGTAAAAAATAGGTGTGTAAACGTTGAACCACACACGTACGTTACAGCTTGTAACTTGTAAACTTTAGACCATAACGTAAAAGGAAAATATGTAAAAAAAAATAAAAAGTATAGGAACAAAAATTGGGAGTGAAAAAATATTAGGGTTAAGTTGTGAAATATATAAAAGTAAAAAAAATTTAAAAAATGAAACCAAGAAGTACAACTCATAAAACACAATTATACAACCCATAAAGTATATAAAAGTTGATAATTAGTATATACTTAATATAATATATTGCATAATTAACTGGATCAGCTTTTTAACTATCTGTTTGATTTTAACAATGAACCATTACCCGATTCATTTAAGTATATAAAGTCAACATTAATGATATGGGTTTATGTGTTTCGATCTATGCGTCACTTATGGATGCCAATATTTTTATGATCGATATACAGATGGCAAGCATAATATTCATAGATGCTCCCGTTGGTAGTGGTTTTTCTTATGGACGAACCACATCCGCCTCTCGATCCACAGACATCCAACTTTGTGACCAAGTTTATGAATTTATGAGAAAGGTACCAACAAGCATTTGGATATAATGATTTAGTTCATGATTAGCGAAGTGGAACCAAAGGGTCAAGGGGTTTCTTAAGAGAAATATGAGTTTAACTTCCTAGTTCTAGTCGATGTAAAAGAGAAGTTGTGATGACTTTGATCAAAGACGTCATACTTCGGCCACTTTTTTGTTACTTGCGTAACATTTCATGATATAGATTGATATTCATGTGTTTTAAAAGTTTACATGTTTAATTGAAATTCTTTGTGCAGTGGTTCGAAAGCCACCCGGAATTCATTTCTAATCCATTCTATGTAGGAGGAGATTCCTATTCCGGAAACCCAGTCCCGATAATCACACAACTAATATCAGATGGTAGATCTTTTCTTCATGTTTTATGTTGATATAGCACACGTGTTTTAGACTCTATTTTGTTACAATTATCAAAGTGTACATGATCCTGTGTACGCTTAAATTATTTACAAATGTACAGGAAATGAAGCTGGCAATGAGCCTTACATTAATCTAAAGGTGTTTTACTCATCTATACCCTTGAACAGTAGTGAAATACTTTGCTTTAATGACACAAATAGTTTCATTTTTGCGTTAGGGATATGTCCTTGGCAACCCTTTAACTTTTCCAGAAGAAAGCAATTATCAAATTCGTTTTGCTAATGGTATGGGACTTATTTCAGATGAAATCTACAAGGTTTGTCATATTCTTATTATCTTTTATATTTCATAAATCTATCGCTATCTATTTAGAAAATAATGTTTTTCATTCAATTCTATAGTCATTACTTCATGCTTGTGGTGGGGAGTATCGATCAGAGTATATAAGCCCGAACAACATAGGATGTCTTCAAAATCTTGAGTTGTTCCAAGAGGTTCTTTACTTACCATACATTCTCTCTTTTGTCAATCCTTACACCAAGATGTAAAAAAGAAAAGAAATTTAGATTAAAGTACACTTTTCATGCCTAGGTTTGAAATTTTAACCCTCTTAATCTATATTAAGTCTATTAACCTATCAAATCTAAGGTTGCATTATGTAACCTCCGAGGCTGATAGGTTAGAAGGTTCCTTTTAATGGTCAAAAATTAGAGATGAAAAGCTAATTTATTTACTTAAAAAACTAAAAGGATCTTGTATGAACTTGTTCTAGTGCATAGATGGGATCGAACCTCCCCAAGTTTTGGAACCTTATTGCGGTGGTGTTATTTTCTTGATCAAACTACCAACTCAGAAGCTTCTTTACAAGCAACACCCACTTTCTTTATCTCACTGTCGCGTAAGTCTATCGCATCAATTTATTTTTCGAACGCATATCGTGATTCTATTAAACTATAACACAACAGTAGTAGATTTTAAGGTTGTCTTTCGATCGCACAGGAATATGGATATAAGTCAATGTATTACTGGCTTGATGCAGCTAGTGTTCGAGAAGCGTTGCATATTCGAAAGGTATTCTTATGTACATTTCTAGTTTATAAGATTATAACATTGCTCACATAGTTTATAACAAAACAGGGGACCATAAGGGAGTGGATAAGGTGCAATTATGATTTGAATTTCACAAGAACGGTTTATGATGTCAGACCATATCATTTAAACCTTAGTATCAAGGGCTACCGGTCTCTAATCTACAGGTCCTCTTCATTTCATGACATGTATTAAGATTCGATCATCTTGTAATAAAATGCATCATCATTTTTACTAATGAAATTTTGTAATTTAACTCAGCGGTGATCATCATCAGTCAACTCAAGCATGGGTAAAAGACCTAAACTATTCAATCATCAATCAATGGCGATCATGGAAGCTTCATGGTCAAATTGCTGGGTAATGTACATACTAACGTTGTTCCCAACATAGTGCAATCAATATACTTATATTGGGTTTATTTGTTTATATTGATAGGTACACAAAGAGTTATTCAAATATGATGACATTTGCCACCGTAAAGGTAAGGAGTTTGAATGTTCATATTTTGAGGGAGGTAATTGTTGTTAACTAAAGTGGCTTTTATTATAGGGTGGCGGACATACGGCCCCTGAGTACAAGCCTAAAGAATTTTTTCCCATGTTCAAAAGGTGGATATCTAACCAACCATTATAATCATCATTGCATCGTATAATGTTGAAATGGTTTATGTAGTTCTTAAGTTTTTTTGATGTGGGCATACACTTGATAAGTTAATTCTTATTTTAAGTGTTTACATAGGATAAGTCTCTTATCTTGCTTTCTAGTCCTATATATAGAGTGGGTTTCCATGTACTTTCAAGAGAGAGTCATTGTAAGGTTCATTCAAGTATTATTAAGTAGAAAAGGACGCCATGGATTTAGTCCATTCCATAAAGTGATTTGCGTGTTGATTCTTACTTTGATTTCTTTGTTTGATATCTTTGTTGTCTAACAACACTACCTGTCATTTCAACATATTCAACATGTTCAGCTTCAATCAATTTGAATAGTTTATTTAGACATCAACGGTTGTGTTTTTAAAATAAATCCCAAGAATCGGCTAACTTTACATCGATCAACTTTCAAAAACATTAAAACTTATATTTTCAATATCATCAATGGCATAAACTATGCTTGGATCTCCTTGAATTTTTTTCTTTTCATATTAAAGCTGATCTCCTCATGCTTAGGTCGTTCATGAGACTGTGATAACAAATCATCATTACCATATAAAATGCAAGTGGTAAAGCATAACATGCAGTCTCAAGTAATAACAAATCACTAACATCTTTCACCAAAAAATATCATAACTCTTGAGTGTGATTTATTCACACTGGCCCTACTCTATCCTAATCTATATCACCCTTAACTACACCACTTGCCTCAAGAGAAGTTGGTCCGGTCCAGTTTTTTTAACATTAGCTCGAACACTAATTTTACAGGGGACAATCACCATAATCTCCATATACCGTAAGGCCAAGGCCTTTTGGTATAGAACTCATAAATATGTTAGTATAAAAACAATAACAATCATTTGAAAGCATAAGAAACCAATCACTGATCTAATGGGTCATTTTCTTTTTAGTAGTTGTTGCAGTCTATGTGTTTAATGAGCCTTAAAATTATGGGTTGTTCTTTCAATTTGTTAGGAGTAGTAGTTCAACCCATGATTTAAGCACTCAAAACCGCACCACGTAGTGATCAAGACCACATTGTTTGTGGCACTCTAGGGATGTAAGTGCTGATCACCTATCTATTGGGTAGAAGTTGTAGAAAGTCAACTTACTGGTCTTAAGTTTGTACACAACACGACTAAGAAAATCATAAAATTCATAACCTCAGGGCAACAACACATGACCAACAAAAGATTTACACGGACAAACACCAAAAGCCATTAGAATTTCAAATTTGTGACAATGAACTTTTGAATGTGTCACATTGGAAAGCAGTAATTCGTTTTGAAAATTGAGGAAAGTTAAACGTGCGTTACATTGGACCTCTCGAGATTGTCAAAAGAGTTGGTCTAGTAGCTTAACAACTCAATTTGCCTAAATAGCTTAGTGAAGTAAATAACATGTTTCACGTTTCAAACTTGAAGAAATATCTGTCTTATAAGACACTTTTTGTTCCATTAAACGAGAAACATGTGGATGAACAATTGTGTTTTGTTGAGTAACTAGTTGAAATTATGGACCGAGAGGTCAAAAACTCTCAAGCATAGACAAAAGTTCATTGGAACTCCAACCACGGACTGGAGTTACCTGGGAACGTGATGATTAAATGATGATCAAATATCCGTAATTATTCAAAGATGCGCCATCAAACACTGAAGTTACCGGTTAAGAATTTCAAGGTGAAATTCCTTTAACAAGGGGATGATGTGACAACCATGAAATTTTCGTTCATATTTTAACGGAGTTAGTTAGTTCTCGGGATGAACTTTCTTTCAACAAGGGGATGATGTGACACCACCATTTTTAGGTCAATTTCAATCAACACGAATATTATTTTCCCATCATACATTCACGCATTGTTTGTTGTTTACTTAGATGAGTTATTTATTGCACAAACAATCATTAATCTTCAAGTAATGGTAATTCTGAGAATTTCTGGATCACACACGTGTTTGTCCCCATATGTTGGTGATATGTCAAAATAGTTTTCAAACAATCATAATTAGTGTGAAACTATATGTTATATGATTACATGAATTAAATGTGTGGCTTAGTTATGAAAAATATGAAGTGATAAATAATGATTCTTACATAAAAAATTGTTAGCAATCATCCATTACATGATATAGGTAAGTTTATATGTTTGATGTTATATTATTTGATTTTTATGATGACCATGAACCCTAGATGATCTAAAAGAGTCTAAACTTGAAATTGATAATTGATTATGTGTTAGTATGTAATACTATGATGTTTGTATAGATTAGCTTTGTAAAATTGTGTCACTTAGATAAAGAACTGAGAGTTTCCTATAAAAGAAACTTTAATTCGGGCTTTTGTAGAAACTGTTTGATGCTAGCAGATGAAATTAGTGTTTCAAGCTGTTGAATTCGGCTCGATTTTCTAGTACTTTCCATTAAAGGAACCTTTTTAAGGTAGTTTGGTTCATAGATGATGTTCTATGCATGTTTCATGAGCTATGTTGATTGTTTATGATGTTTAGATCTTAAGAATGGATTGGGAATAACTAAATTATGAAAAACGATTTGTATGAACTTGCTATCTATTTATGGAAACTTTTGTAACATGACGTGATGAACGTTGAATATGATATGTGTAGAACATGATATGTTGATGTAATTAATGAAAATTTTGTAACATGACGTGATGGACATTGAATATGACATGTGTAGAACCTGAAATGTTGATGTAATTAGTGTTAGAATGATCATAGGAACAAGTTAGAAGATTTTGATGAAATTTGTGCAACTTGTGTTCTTGCGTATCTAAATTAGGAAACGTTAGACATGGTGATGTTTTAGATTGTGTTAACATGCTATGGGTGTTTGTTAGATGATATACGTGTGTAGTTGAAATGTTTGTTATGATATGCTTCATAATCTTGAAATGGGTTAGATATGTGTAACATGGTTATACTTTCTAAAAATAGTAACTTTAGGAAAATAGATATCTGACATGACCTTTTATGAATCATTATTTGAATTATTAGAGCATGAATAAAAATATTTTCACTTATTTGAGTAACCAATTGGTCATCGGGTCAAATGGTGAACTTTTGTCAACAGAAGTCAACTTTGGTTAAAAATTCAAATTTGTCAAACTTGTTCCATTACTCAAACATACTAACCGTTTATGTTTGGATATAATGGGTATCATTTAACCATTATGTACCACACTTACAGAACTACATTTATTAGGTAACAATTAGCTTTCGGTTGTCGCACTTCATGTTTCCTAGGCAAATTAAGGTTAGTCTTCATGACCCCATTATTACTTACTTCCCTTTTTAGGGGAGAAGCATGCAAACTATTTTATTTGGTCTTAGTATTATTGTTATATCTACTTCTATTATAGAGAAAACATTATTACACAAGTCCTTACACTCTCGAACTGTTAGTAATGAACTAGCGTGGTAATTTTTTGGAGTACTACTAGATTTTATAATCCGCACACGTGTTAGTTGCACTAACTAGACCAGTGGTCAAACAAGTGTTTTATTGACCTAGACATTTATTGTTGTTCTATGATAAGACGTGGAAAAAAACAAACTGCTCACAAACAGTCAACTTCAATTTTGAAACGTCAAGTAACTTGATATATAGGCTAGCTACATATGATATACCTTTGTTTACTTTTACCTTAGAAACACTCAAACATATTATTTGATTTACAACTTTGAACTCACCAACCTTATTTTAACACTTTAGCTTCTTTTGTCAGGTAGCCGACATGCTTAAAGCTAGGGTTGCACATCTGAGGTTCATGCATCAAAAGTACCATTTGAAACAAATTCATTTAAAATTACTTCTTTTCATTATGTGCCTTGTCTTGCGCATTTATTACTTATGGTTTATACAAATTTACGCTTCCATATTTATTACATTGAAAACTATGTTTTACTTTGTTTTAAGGTTAAACACTTACTTTTAATCGCATATGATTGTGTCTGAGATCCTTGTTTGTCATGCGCCTCATGATAAAACCATGCTGGTTGATTTTGAGGGTGTGACACCTTGTGCTCTCTCATGTAATGCCCGGATATTTTCTTTGAAGCCGACGAAAGAAGAAAATAAATAAAGTCCAAAGTCGAGGGACCAAACTTGCCAAAACGGGAAGGAATTTGGATGAATGGGGGTATAAAAGGGGGAGGGCAGCCCACACCCTCCCCATTCATGCAAAAACTCAGCCAAAGGGGGAAAGAGAAGGAGAAAAGGGAGAAAAGGGTTGGTTCGGGTGGATTCAAGAGAGCAAAATTGTCGTGTAGCGGGTCAAATCGAAGCTCTACTTCTCGCTGTTGTTTGTGTCAGTTCTAGGACCCCTCTTTTACACGTTTTTGGTCGATTTTGGGGCTGGAATACATTTGAAAACCCGTTTTATGTGTGTGTGTGTGTGTTTGACCCATTTTTATGTGTTTGCGTGTGATGCGTTTGTAGTTTGTTACCGGGCCTGTGTGTGCTTGAATGGTGTTGTGGTATGCATTCCTAAGGTTTAGGATGGTTGATTTGGGCTTAGAATGGGTTTGGATGAGCTTGGAGGTCGAAAACGGCAGATTGGTTTTGGGATGAACTGCATTCTGCATCAACTAGGGCTAGGCGACTTAATGGAGGCCATACGGCCGAATGAGGTGTGATTGGGGTTCATTCGCACGATTGAGATTCATTCGCATGATTGGGGGCCAGTCGCATGGGGAGTCATGCGACTGAGGGCCCATTCACATAAGTGCGCATCCGCATTAGTTTCATCCGCACAAGGTGTTCATTCGTATTAGTTCCATTCGCATGGGACTCATCCGCATTGAGTCCATCCACATGAGGTCCATTCGCATAGTGTTTATTCGCACGGGGTTCAGTCGCATGGGAGGCCCTGTGACTGGGGGTGCCCATACACCTATGTAGGGCTGGTGTACCCGAGGAAAGGTGTAGTTTAATCACTGACTTTCGCGGGAAATCACAGATGTAAGTTTTGACGTGGAAGTTCCCGAAAGTTCATGGAAGATGATTGTTGAGACCTTAGTGGTTATGTTGGGCATGATGATGATGGTGCATGATTATGCATGATGTATGTTATGTATGTATGATGTTGCCCTGTATGATGATGCTATCTGTGTATGATGTTGTTCCTTATTATGATATATGTTTATCTTTCCCGTGGCTTTATGTATTATGTTAATGAATGAAATGAAAGTATTATGTAACGTAAAGTGGAAGATAATGAAAAAGGAACATGATGAATGCATGCATTAATGAATGATAAAAGTAAAGAAAGTCTTGCAAGCAAATGTATGAGGTGAGCAACCCTGTTGTCGCAATAGACTCGGAAGGGACACGCCATTGAAAGGTGTTAGCCTAACGGTGTGTGGGTTTGCTACCCCGAGAGGATGTACATCGGGATCTTTCTTTGTGATTGACCATTTGTATAGAACCATTGCTGGATACCTTAGGTACTGTGACCAGGGGTGCGGTGCGACGTTATAGAAGGTCTATGATAGACCTAGGTCCAATACCAGGAACAGAAGGGTATTGCACATGGAAATGGTACACCTAAACTTTACCTTTGGTACTATGGCCAGAGCTGTGATGCACCGTTATAGAAGGTCTATGATAGGCCTAGGTCTAGTACTAGGAAACAGAAGGGTAAGATTTATGGTTTGATGGAAAGAAAAGAGGTAATGATGAAAGAATGTGAATCATAAGGACATACGATGAATGAACGAAAGTTAAAGTTAAAGAATGAATGAATGAATGAATGATGCAGATAATAATGATATTATCTATGTGTACGTATGATGTATGATTGCATGAAAGTAAAGAACGGTTTTAACGAAAGAAAAGTATGTTTTATCATAAAACTAGAACTCACTCAGCAACGCTGACTTTTATGTGTTTCCAGTTGGCAGGTAATGGTTGCTGAGGTTGGCACGGGGCGGCTACTCAGCTCTTTTGGATGGTATCCATTCATAGAATGCTTTTTTGATGTAATGCAACCATGTATTTTGTAACTGATAACGATGTATTATTTTGCAAAAGTCTTTATAATGAAATGAAATGTCATTTTTGAATGTTTCCGCTACAATGTTTACTTAAGATAAATGAGAATGTATGTTTTATGTGCGATGATCGACCAGCTGTAAGCATCCCAGGAACGGGGCCTTACAAGTTGGTATCAGAGCCAATGTTTAAGTGAAATGGGTAAATTTTCAATATAAACCTAAACTTAAACTGAAAATGGGATGAAAAGGGAAGGGATGCCAGTCTGAGTAGCTGCGTGCCATCAGGTATTTTCTTAATATTAACTGGAATTATGTGCACATGTTATGTGGTTTATGTGTTGCTGGTAGATTTAGATAGTAATGTAGTCAGGACAGGTAATGCTTGGGGTATGAAGGGTAAAGTAAGTGGCTAATCATAACTGGTCACTGTAATTAGGGACTTACTATACTTGACATAAACTGAGTTGTTCCCTTGAATGATCGTGTTGGTGTTTGAATCTTTCAGTGTGTGTTAGAGGATGGCTGGTGGTAGATCATCTAAAGCTTCACGAGGCGGAGTACGTGGAGGGCGTGGTGCTGAACCACGGGCCACAAGGGGAAGGCCCAGGGTTGAAAAGGTGGTTCTTGAAGAACCCGAAACCCCTCATCCGGAGGGGGGAGATGAGAGCGCCAATTTGAGAGCCTTAGTAAAGGAGGCTGTTGTGGAAGAAGTTCATCAGGTCATGCAGACGATCTTACCGTCTGTGGTGACCGAAGTGATAAAGGCTATACGCGAAGGAGAACGGAAAGAGAGGCATATATCCTCGAGAGGACAGGAGCAACCAGAGACTGAGATGATTCCCTCCTACGATGAGGAGGAGGAGGAAGTGCCTGTGCAGGAGCCGGCACGAG
This sequence comes from Flaveria brownii, assembly GCA_018326445.1. NCBI lineage: Eukaryota > Viridiplantae > Streptophyta > Magnoliopsida > Asterales > Asteraceae > Flaveria > Flaveria brownii. The sequence continues at coordinate 11,099 of BJCN01325180.1, forward strand.
GCTGTAACTACGGGGCATTTCAAAGGTGTAAGCCCCATACCTTTGATGGAAATGGCACTGCTGCTGCTGCTGACCGATGGCTGAGGGAAATGGAAGCTGTTCTGAATATTAGCGAGTGCCGAGAAGACCAGAAGGTGAAATTTGCTGCCCACTCGTTTGTGGACTCGGCTTTGTGTTAGTGGGACAATGTAGTCTAAGTCGAGGGTAGTCGGACAATTGGAAGAATGAGATGGTCGGAGCTGAAGAAGTTGGTTATTGAGGAGTTCTGTCCTCACCGGGAGATGGACAAAGTTGAGAGGGATTTCCTACAACTGGAGGCGGGAACCATGACACATCAGTAGTACACCATGAAGTTCAACGAGATGGCACGTCTAGTGCCAGATCAGGTGACACCTCTGTCACGGAAGATTAAGAGGTACATTCAGG
>BJCN01325192.1:0-22408 GCA_018326445.1 Flaveria brownii
AGTGCAAACACACATAACAGTCCTGACACTCTCGAACCGTTAGTAATGGGATTAGCGAGGAAATTCTGAGAAGTACTACTGGGTCTGACAAACCCCGCCCGGGCTAGTCGCGCTAGCTTGATTGGAGGTCAAACGGGTGCGAAATTGACCTAACATTTGTCATTGTCAGGTGAGACATGACGGGGATACAACAAACTTATAGGACGCAAACAGTCAGCTTCGGTTCGAAACGCTAAGTAACATGAACATAGGCTAGCTACCTAACGATATGCTTTATATACTAAACCATTGAAACGCTTACGAACATATTTCTTGTTGATTAAACCTGTGAACTCACCAACTTTATGTTGACACATTTTAGCATGTTTTCTCAGGTCACATGAACGCATAAGCTCATGATTCACGCTACAGGAAACGCACTCAGGACATGCATTCATCTACTTTATTTTCTACATTGAACATTTTGTCTAGACTTGGCTCTTGTAACTGTCATGTAATAGATTAACAAATTATGTATACGCTTCTGCGCTGTTGTAAACTTTGTTTATGTTCTTTTGAATGAAGTCAAACGTTTATTTTTAAATTCATATAGTGTCGTTAGATATGACTGTGTCTGAGATCCTGGTATGTCACACGCCTAACGGTAAAACCCCGTTTGTGGAAATTGAGGGTGTGACACCTTGCTTCTTCCAATGGTAGTTCTTGGGTTTTGTCCACCATGCACTTCTTCATGTTTGACACATGGAAGGTGTCATGTATACAACTCAGTTTCTGAGGCAGTTTCAATTTGTACGCCACAGGGCCAATTCTTGCAAGTATTTCGAATGGTCCAATGTATCTCAGGCTTAACTTTCCTTTCTTTCCGAACCTCACGGTTCCCTTCCATGGTGCTACCTTCAGCATTACCCTGTCGCCCACTTGAAACTCTAATGGTTTTCGTCTCCAGTCAGCGTATTTCTTCTGACGGTCCCCTTGCTGCCCGTAGACGCTCCTTGATTTTGAAAATCTTATCGGTGGTCTCCAACACGATGTCGGGTCCCAATACTTGGCTATCACCAAATTCATTCCAACTCAATGGTGACCGGCATTTCCTACTATAGAGAGCCTCATACGGAGCTGCCTTGATACTTGCGTGGTAACTGTTATTATAGGAAAACTCTACTAAAGGGAGATGGTTATCCCAGTTCCTACCAAAGTCAATCACGCAAGCTCTTAGCATATCTTCCAAAGTTTAAATGGTCCTTTCGCTCTGACCGTTAGTTTGTGGGTGGTAAGTAGTGCTTAAGTCCAGACGGGTTCCTAAGGCCTGCTGGAGTGATTTCCAGAAATGAGAAATGAAACGGCCATCACGGTCGGAGATTATCGATAGTGGCACACCATGCCTAGTCACTATTTCATCGATGTATAGTTGAGCCAGTTTCGACAAGTCGTAGTCTTCTCGAATTGGCAAGAAGTGAGCTGATTTAGTTAGTCTATCTACTATTACCCAAATAGCATCATGACCTTTAAACATTCTAGGTAACTTTGTAACAAAATCCATAGCGGCGTTATCCCATTTCCATTCTGGGATTTCGGGCTGTTGCAACGTCCTCGACGGTTTTTGGTTTTCAGCTTTTACCATGGCACAGGTTAGACACTTCCCGACATACATAGCGATTGTTTTCTTGATTCCAGGCCACCAGAACAGTGCCTTAAGGTCCTGGTACATTTTGTCGCTTCCAGGGTGAACCGAGTACCTGGATTTGTGTGCTTCATCGAGGATCACCTCTCTAATTCCTCCGTACTTCGGCACCCACGTTCTCCCCTCATATTTATACGTACCGTCATCATTCCTCTCTAACCGCTTATCCATTCCTGTCAGGGCTTCTCCTGCTAAATTTTCTCCCTTTAATGCTTCGCCTTGAGCTTCTTTTAGCCTTGCAATCAGGTCGGTGTACACACTCATCCTTAAGGCTCGTACGCGAAGAGGCTTTTCTCTCTCCTTTCTACTCAAAGCATCTGCCACAACATTGGCTTTACCGGGATGATAACGGATTTCACACTCGTAGTCGTTTAACAACTCAACCCATCTTCTCTGACGCATGTTTAGCATCTTCTAGTCAAGAATGTGTTGCAAACTTCTATGGTTAGTGTAGATGATGCATTTCGTGCCATAGAGGTAGTGCCTCCACATTTTGAGAGCAAACACCACGGCAGCCAATTCCAGATCGTGCGTAGTATAGTTCTTCTCGTGATCGTTTAGAAGTCTAGATGCATAGGCAATGACCTTGTTGCGTTGCATTAGCACGCACCCCAGTCCTTGATGCGAGGCGTCACAATAGACTACGAAATCTTTGACTCCTTCTGGGAGGGCCAGAACAGGTGCACTGCATAACTTTTCCTTAAGCGTCTCAAATGCTTCATCTTGCTCTTGTTCCCACACAAAGGTTTTGTTCTTCTTAGTCAGTGCGGTCAAGGGTTGCACAATGTGTGAGAAGTCCTTTATGAATCGTCGGTAGTATCCGGCCAATCCTAGGAATTGCCTAATCTTAGTGGGAGTTTCAGGAATCTTCCAATTCTTTATGGCCTCAATCTTGGAAGGGTCAACTTGAATTCCATTTTCATTCACTATATGCCTTAGAAACTGGATCTCTCGCATCCAAAATTCACATTTAGAAAAATTGGCACATAGTTGCTCATTCTTTAGTAACTCAAGAATTAGTCTGAGATGCTTCTCGTGCTCTTCCTTACTACCGGAGTAGATTAGGATGTCGTCTATGAACATGATCACAAATCTGTCGAGATAAGGGCGGCATACATGGTTCATGTGATCCATGAATGCTGCTGGTGCATTAGTCAGTCCAAAGGGCATGACTAAGTACTCATAGTGTCCGTACCTAGTTCGGAAGGCCGTCTTGGGTATGTCTTCTTCTCTTATCTTCAGTTGGTGGTAACCGGATCTCAAAAAAGATCTAAAAGCACTAGAGATAAAATTAGCAATCGCTCCAGTATCGAACAAAACAGTAGCAGGATGGTTGTTTACAAGGAACGTACCGTTAACCACATCAGGTTTCTTTAGAGCTCCAGCCGGATCCATCACGAATGCTCTTCCCTTAGGCTTGTTGGGCTTGGCATCCTTATCTCTACCCAGCTTAGGACATTTGTTCCTCATGTGCCCTGGATCCCCACATTCATAGCATTGCTTTCCTGGTGTGTAAGTACAGTCCCTGATTAAATGACCTGTCCTCTTGCATCTGAAATAGGGCATCGGGTTACATTCCCCTTGATGGTGTAGTTTGCACTTGTTGCAAAATGGGTTTGTCCCCGAGTACAGTCTTCGGGTCTTGCCTCCCTGATCTTCGCGTCTCGCACCTTCGAAACTCTTTCTTCCTAACCCGCTACTACTCCCAACTGCTTTCTTTGCTTCAAACCACCTTCTTTTCTCACTAACAAACTTTCTCTTTTCATCAGTCCTAGTTTGCATGATCCATCCAGCCCTAACTATGTCATCAGTCAAACTGCTGGTGAGGTCAATTGCGGATTGTAGAGTCAAGGGCTTGGAGGAGCGGACCATTCCCCTAACTCTAGGATGTAGCCCCCATATGAAACCTGCTACGCCTTTAGATTCAGGTGTCACCAGATGAGGAACCAGTCGAGATAGGGCTAAGAAACGATTGATGTACTCGGTGTAATTGGGACCTTTCATTTCCAGACCCAAGAATTCTGACTCTAGCTTCTCAAGTTGATTGATGGGGCAATACTTGTTGGTCAACAGCTCTCTGAATTCTATCCAGCCCATTCGATTTGCAGCATTCCTTCTACGTGCTTGAGTGATCGACTTCCACCACTCTAATGCCGATCCTTTCAATGATTGAGAAGCGAATTTCACCATATGGTCCATTTTGCATTCGCTGATATCTAAAACAGCTTCCATCTCGTCAATCCATCTATAAGTCTCTATAGCACCCTCGTTGCCGTAGAAGTCCTTGGGTTTACATGCCATAAAGGTCTTATAGGAGCACCCATTCCTTATCGCTTCGGCTTCTTCGTTGTGGTCCTCGTGGTTCTCAGGTCCATCATTTCCATCAGTATTACTCCAATCAGCATTGATCTAAGTGATAATTGTCGGGATGGCGTTAGCAATTTGTTGTGCTACTAGGTTAGCCATCCTCTCATCGTATTCCTGATTAGCATTTTCCCTACGAGGAGTTCCCGGTGGGGTAGGTTGGGTTCTCGTTTGCCTGGCCTCCTCATGGCCTCCTGTAGCTCCTTGCCTTCCAAATGGTGTTCCCCTCCTAGTTGGCATTCTGATAGTATCACAGATAGATTTGTTTAGAATCTCAAATTTGTTTTGAATAGTTCATGCATCATTACCCTATTTTACCTAGCCTTAGGAGGAGAGGTCGTGGTGTGTATATATTTATATGTTTATATACAACCCACTATATAATTCATACGAGGTTTGATTCAAAGTTTATTATAGCAGTTTAGGCAATCAATCAGTATGGATACAGAAAATTTCAAAGCATAACTTAACGCAATGCAAGTTAACACAATTAATCCAATAACCAAATCCCAAACAAGTAGTTTCATAGTTAAACAGTGATAGTAGTGTCAGCAAGCCAGTTGAATCAGAGTCATGCTCTTACTATTTGGAAGGTGCCATTACCCCCATAATAGTAATAATAATAGTATCAAACGTTGATCAAGATTGTTTCCTTCAACTGTCTAAAGACAGATAGTCCTATTTCTCATCCCTACTCTCACATCCACCTTTTCTTCAGCCGTCCAAGCCATCCAGAATTCTTCTTCTTCTGATCCTGATCCAACCTCTGCACCCCATGTGAAGCCATCATAGCCTGGAATTGAGCAGACTGGGAGGTCCGGGAAGCATGCTGAAGAGTCAGTTCGTGGCGGCGGACGGTCTTCAAGATCTCCTCCAGTGCTGCATCAGAGGGTCCTACGTCACTTGCCCGGTGGCTAGACTGCGAGTACCTATCACCTGCCAGTATGCTAGGGCCGTCGTACATACTATGCCTCGGTGGCATCCAGGGCTCATCATGTGAGTGGCGTCGGAGTGGGTCAAACGGCGGTGGTGCGGGTATAGGTGTCCTAACAGGTGGTGGAGGAGGATGTGGCATCCTAAATGAGACTGAAGGTCCAGGCCTAGCACTCTTGCGTGGACGAGTGATAACACGTGCTCCCCCATTCCCTATAGGTGGGATAGGCGACTGAGCAGAAGCAGCAATGTGTGGAGAGTGGGAGCGTGTCCGGCTCCTGGAAGGTGACGTTGAGGAAGAGTCCTCAGAAGCTTCAGTGTCGTCCGATGTGACGGATATCCATCCTGGGTGTCCGCATCTCCGGAGGTATGCCTCATACTCAGTCTGAGGCGTCGCTATTCTAAGGGTTCCAGTAGGGGTAGTCTCATTGTCTGGGTGTGCGGGCGCCTTACCTTTGTCTGCCATAGTCCTTGTGCCCTGTATAGAACACCATGAGTAATTTGGTTTCTCGTAGCTCATGATTATAATATTAATAGTACTAGTATAGTAGTAATGGCAGTAGTATCGGACATTTCAATATATCATTTGTCAACGATATAAGAATCAATAGTCTCTTTAAATAGTACCAGACAACACAGTTTACCATAAAAATCATTTCAATCTCCCGTTTTCTTTTAAAATAAGTTTCAAAGTCATTAATATGAATCAGAAAAGTCCAAACATTACCTAAAGGTTCGTGTTAGAAATTACACATCCAGTAAATTCATGATTACGTTGATCAAGTGTAATCATCAATTTACCCAACCCGATCATTCCAACACTTCCCACAAGGACAGTCCTAGGGTATCAGGGTTATAGCCAAAGGTCCACTATGGTATTCCCGATTTCTCTACAACCTTTGACTCTGATACCAATCTATGTCACCCCAACCCCAGGTAGGGTGGGACGTCACAGACTAGCAACAATATATGGTAGCGGAAACAAACCAATACAAGAGCTCAAAGAAGAGAATATCACATGGCATTTAATGTTTTCAAAGTTACCGGGGCTAGAAACAGATCTAGCCCCCAAATTAGTTATACAGTCAACATAAAAACAGATTGTATTGTTTAACAGAAATTTTTCAATTGTTCCAAATCGTTCAATAAGCGAAAATAAGCGAAGGCCATGGTCTCGGGGATAGGTCTAGGTCTTCAACAGTAGCTAAGATCTCTTCATGGATTACCTGAAACATGCTCAAAAAGAAATTTATGTCAACTAAAAGGTTGGTGAATTCAAGTGCTTAAAGATTAAAAACACTTGTACTTAACAAAATTTTCATTTGATAAGAAGGAAAGAATCATAGTTCATTTTCGTGGGAGTATCAGAATCAACCCTGCACTCAATCCCGGTTAGCCTCTTCGAAAGTTGTGTTTAACCGTTTAACCACCAAAAAGGGGAGAATTGAGCCCCAAACCAGTGAACCGTACCTGCCCAGATGGTTCACCCTAGATTCTTAGCAAAACCTGTCACATGCCACAAACGACCCCTCAGGATCTCAGTGGGGTACCTCCCTGTGGCGGGAGCCACTGTGTGTGGGGTTTCCCCAAATTGATCTATCCACATAAAACAAGCGGTTCACAAAAGAATTAATGATCATTATGTAAGTATCAGCAGGTATCCATAAATCCCACATACAAGAATCAAGTAAAGCACAATTACAATTCATAAAATAACAGAGCATGTTTCATCCCAAAACAGTAGTAAAAAGGGATCATTAGAACTCACCTTAAGTGTTAAGCAAAAGTACTCTTCGTGTGCCGGGAATGTCTCAAGTCTAGTACCCTAACATCAATATTAAGTGATAAGCTAATGTTCTAAACCTATTTAAGGTGTATATAAAATGTGCCAAAGAGTTAGTTGTCGGATTCGGCTTTGATTTGATTAGGGTTTGCATAAAAAGTTTCCTTTTATGGAAAGTCCAGTTTTCTCATACAATCAAGGATTTTACACTATTAAATTAAGAATATATGGTAAATATGATTTTCAAGTGATTATTAGGCTCACTTGAGTTGGTTATGAAGTTTGGCAAAATTTTACAGTTTAGCCCCTAAAGTTTCAAGATTGACAGTTTCTACCCTCAAGTTTGGTTTCTTGTATTAGTTGACTTTTATAACCAAAAATAAGGTTCATGACCTTAAAGTAAATTATTTTTAAGAAAATGTACACAAATTTTCAGATTACAGGTTCGGTTTAATACTTACGTGTTTAACGTTCCCGGTTACGGTAAAACCGAAGGGTTTTAACGGTTAAGTATAAGCTTTCATGTTTTTGAGTCTTGGACCAGTAGATAACATTTTAAAGACATTTTTATAAGTTTCCATCCCTTTTAATCTCAAAAATTTGCCTCTAATAGTTGAAAGACTCGTTTTTACGTTTAACCCGATAAAACGCGTTTTTAACCGAATTTAACCATTTAAAAGCTCGTTTGACCAAAATTTCAAATCTTTTAGTTATTTTAACACTTAAATTACTGGAATTACATGGATTTTATAGATCTTAACTCTACACTCATGTTTCTTAGATTTTTCCTCAAAAACGTCTCCCGGTTAGTACCCGTTTTTAACTAAAAATCCATTTAACTTATCTTTTGACCACATAACTTACCCATAAACTCCAGAACACTTTATTAACTCTTAATGAACCTGGAATTCTCTTTAAAAAGTTTAAAGTCTAAGCTTTCCTGTTTTTAAGTTGTTTTACCATGTTTTCAGGTCCCGAAAGTGACTAAAATGGGTCTAATCATAACATGTCCTTCATTTCCAGAGATTAACCATTATTTAAACTCTTAATATTCATCAAAACCTTCTGAAATTTATGTCCCAAAGTCGGCCTAGTGTTCAACATATCAACAAACTATAACTTAGTGTTTATGCTCTAACCGACCATTACACATGTGTAAATCATTGTAACTTGAGTTTAAACATTACCAAAACCTCATTTAACTTAAAAATCAGATTATTTATGTGTTTAAAAGTCATTCTTGTGCAGGTCATGACCCTTGTTTGAGAGGGTTTTTCAACCAAGTGTTTAAGTAGTGTTATTTCATGTAAAATGGAGGGTTTTCTTAGGTGTAATTCATGTTATAACCACATGTAGGTGGTGTATACTCTTTGAGACTTTAAAATCAGGTTATTAGTAGTCTTAAAACCCATTAATATGCAGGTTACACCTTTTGTTTTGAAGGGTTACAAGATACACAAGTTAGATGGTGCAAAAACACCAAAAAATAGGGTTTTCAAGGTGGAAATCGAGTTGCATCTTAAGAATGACCAATCTAACTTGTAAGATACCTTTAGTGAAGTTAAAATCTCCTCAAGAACAAGATGATGGCGAGAATTTTATGCTACAATAAGGAAAGGTACGGTTTTTAAGAGAAAAGTGAAGAAAACTCAAGATATAGCTTGTTTCGGGTGAGATGAACCTTACTCTTTGTGTGGTTCACGATTTGGAGGGTGTAGAGAGGAAAGAATGGTCTGGAACTCCTTGGACAAGGCTGTATAAGTCAAAAAAGGCAGGAAACCACAAGTCTTGCAAGTTCCAAGCACCAAAAGCTCACAAAATGGACCCTTTCTTTGCGGTTTGATGTTGGCCGATGGATGTATGCTTGTTCTTCAAGATTTTGCAGCTTGAATGAGAGGGATTTCGAATGTGTGTGTGTTTTTTGGTAGGGAGAATCCGAGAGATAGAGGAGAAGGCTTGAAGGTGGAGTGTGGGTTTGTAAGAATGCATGTAAAGTGTATGGTGAGATGTGTTGGTGGTGTAGGAGGCAATGCATTGGCCAAGAGGGGGCGGCCGAGATTTGGCCTCTTGTGAGGCTTTTTGATTTAAATTTTAATGTAAATTAATATTTTGTAGTATTAATTTGTTGTGTAGTGTAGTATTTTGGATGGTAAAAGTTTTTAGTTATTTGTTAAGTGTTGTGCATGCACATGCATGTCTTAGGCCGAAAATTAATTATGTGTATGCACACATTTTAATTGTTTCAATAATGAATTGATTTCATTGTAATGGTGACTAATTGACTTTCCCAGGATACTAATTTAAAAAGGTAAAACTTAACTAACTAAAATTCACAAAAATCACATAAAATCATAGAAATGTAAATAATAGAAGTTGATGATTCTAAATTCCCTACTAAGAGTTGATGGTTTCTATTATTAGTACTCATAAGACGGGTGATGATGTAAGCAGTTAGGGTTAGAAAAGTGACATTGAGGCCAGTTGTCACATTGTAGTCCTGATACATTTTTTCCTTAGCTATACAGACTAGAGTATAGAGATGTTCATATACCTTGGTATCATCAGTTCCAGCCATAAAAGCTTGATCAGGGGTGACATCTTGCACCATGAAGCTCCAACCAACCTGTTGAGTAATAGCTGTAGTTTGCTGCTCAGTTGGCTTGGTTGCATCCTTTGGGGTAGCATGATCTTAGGTGACTTGTGCTGCTCCAGGATTTGATCTAGGAGCTTTGCATTTCCTTGCAAAATGACCGGTTTGGTTATAGTTGTAACACTTGGCCTTTAACTTAACAAACCTAAACTTGTTATTAGTTGGGTTTTAGGGAAATTGCCTTTCAGTTTTCTTAAAGAACTTCTTTGCTCTGTAGGTTAAAAGAGCCATCTGTTGAACAATGTCCATGTATTCTACATCGTCTAGGCTAAAACACTCTAGATCATTAAAACAAAATTGAAAATATCCACATTGTTCATTTCCTGAAACAAAAGCACAACTATCCTGGAAAGGATTTTGTTGAGCTTGTTGAGACCTGGGAGTCTCAGGAAATATGATATAAGGCCTAGAGGAGTATGATGGGTGTTGATTGTAGTTCAGGTAAATCTGGAGCTTAGGAATTCTTGATCCTTTAGCAACATATAGAGCACTGCTGACAAGAGAGTTTTAATTCTATTCATCTGATGGCCCTTCTAAGTCTCCATCCCCATACAGTATCCATCAAGGATCCCATATATTTTAGTCATGGTAAATGTGGTCAGATTTTTAGTTCTCTTGATAGAGACGCAATAGAAAGTCCATTCATGAGGAAGTGCACTCTTGAACTTTCTTACTATGTCTCTCTTCTCAATGGTCACTCCTGTGGACTGAAGAGATATGATTAAGTCCATGTATCTAAATTATTGTTGTCTTAAGGTGTCACTAACAATGTAAGTGAATTTTTCAAACTTCTGCTTCAAGACATTGTTCTTGGACTCTTTGGATTCAGAGGAACCGGAGTACAACAATGTCAAAGCATCAAAGAGCTCTTTGGCTGTTTTGTAGTCTTCAAAGGCTACCATTATGGAGCTTGGTATGGTTGTGAGCAGCACAGTCATTACTTTGCTACCGATGTCCATTCTTTTGAAGTCTTCAACGAAGTAGTCTTCAACAGCCTTTTCAATCATGGCACCATTACCAGTTGGTGATGCCACCTTTTGCTTGTGTGGATCATGAAACCTCCATATCCGGTTGTCTTGATACTTGATGAAACCTGTAATACATTTACACCAGCTCCTAAAATTATCAGGAGCAATAATAGGAGCCTTAGTCATGGTTACCACCTTAGTTTTAGAGTACTTCTTGTTGAGGGCCATTTTGGTAGAGAGAGTGTGTATGAAGAAATAAGGGTGATTTGGGATGGTTAGATCTCACAATCAAGAGCCTAAGAAGCTCTGATACCAATTGAAGGATTGGTGTTTATATCTCAGCATAATATTTTCCTCATAACTCACTAAGTCTCACTCGTTTGATGATGCAGAATCTCTAGCTAAGTTGATGATAATATACTAAGTTAATGAACGTAAGAATTGGTTTCCAAGATACTTGTATATATTACTTCTTAACCCAGTATTACAAGACTCTTACAAAGCATGCTAAATAGTTACAAAGAGAAAGTATATATACTACTATCTACATCCTGTTATACATAGAAAACCAGTTGGAACTTACATCTAAACAAATAATATATTGCTAGAGGTAACATATCTAAGATAAAATACTAGTCTAGATTAGGTAGCCATGACATGTCCATGACTTACCTTTTGTTACTAACTAAAGTTGGTAACTGTACTAACTGAAAAAGATAAATAGTGGAATAAAGTATGGTCAACTACATGGGCGTGGGAAAACGCCATGCAGCATATCAGAGTTGGAAGAATGTGTCATTCAGACCGTACTTATGTCCATTGGTTCATATTTAGTTCTTCCGCAGGTTAAATGGCTTCGGAAGAATAAGTTCTTCCAAAACCATTTATACTTTGGAAGAGATAATTTCTTCCAAGACTTGTGCTTGTCTTCATGACTTTTGTTCTTTGGAAGACTTTGTCTTGAATCTTCTAAGTGTTTACTTCGGAAGGAGAACTACTTAGTCTTGAAAGACTAAGTCTCCGAAGACTAAGTTCTTCCTTCAGAAGTTCCTCAACCTTATGCTTCGAAAGATGAGCAACATAGCTTTGGAAGTGCATCTTTGTCTTCGAAAGTCTTTGTTCAGTTGCACTTAAAATCTTCTAAGTGTAGTTTTGGTTGCACCAGCCTCATTTGATCTAACAGAATGCATGAGGTCCTCATTTTCCAGAGTTGTTTGTTTGTTGAGAAAAATGATATCACCCGTATATATCTGGACTAAAAGCATCTCATGCCCATTCGTCTTTTTAAACAAAGTTTCGTCTATCTTTCCTCTCTCGTATCCATGTTCAAGGAGAAAATATAACAATGTTTCATACCACTTTTGAGGGGCTTGATGTAGACTATACAAAGGTTTATCATGCTTGTATACCCTATGAGAGAAATCCTGATGTTCAAAGCCTAATAGTTGACTAGCATAGACTTCTTCTGCTATTTTTCCATATAAAATGTCACACTAGACATCCATTTTGTATACGGTGAACATCATGGATGCAGTGTACGCAAGGAATAGTCTGATGGCCTCTACTCTACTTATAGGTAAAAACACCTTATCATAATATATCCCTTCTTCTTGAGTTTAACCTTAGGCTATCAATCTTTCTATGTTTTTTTATAACAATTCATCTATCATCAGTCGTATTTCCATATAGCCACCTGGTATCAATAGGATACTATCCCTTGAGAAGGTCGACCGGTTGTCATACTTCTTGTTTTTTTTGAATTGAAACAATTCTTCGTACATTGCCTCTACCTAGTTATTATCCTGAATAGCATACTTGATATTCTTTGGTACTATCTATTATAATATGTAGGAGAATGGGCAAATGTTTGCAACAATTGACTTACTTCTTGTCACCCGTTCTTCAAGATTACCAATAATGTTAGACACTAGATGATTTATGTATTTGTGATGTATGAATGACATCAACTTGAATGGATACATCAAGATTTAAGACATTCTTGTTGGTGTGAAGTATCTTTCTGATTGATGTGCATGGGAGAATCATGAAAACTATCATAGGCTTCCTCATGTTGAATATCTGATTCAGAAGCACTTTAATAGTTCTCATCTGATTGATTCACCATAATATTACCAGTTATTGGAGCAAGAGCATGTTAAACTTATAAGGATGTCTCTAGAGATGTTGTTAGTTGTGTGCTTAGAACTGCTTCTGTTGATGCAATTTAGTTGTTGTTTGGCTAATAAGATCAGTTGTTAATAGAACATCTGATGCTTGAGGTGAAGAAGATGATGGAGGGATCATCGGAAAATCATCTTTAGTAGCTTTAAGTGTTCCTGATGATCCACTAGCTTGATGATTTAGGAATTGAACACTTACTGAATTCAACATTAGTATATTCATTAATTAAATTTAATCTTGGCTTAAACTCTCTAAAAGCTATAGAGACTGGTGAATAACCAACAAAGAATTCTTCAGCTGATTTGTGGGAAAACTTTCCTTAATGGTCTCTAGTGCTTAATATTGATACAGTACACCCAAAAGCTTTAAAGAAACCAATGAAAGGTTTTATATGAAATAGTAGTTAATAAGGTGTTATGTTGCTCTTTTATTCAATCAATGTTTTATTTAGTACAGAACAAGTAGTGTTCTATTCTTCCTTCCAGCTACCCCATTTTGTACAGGGGTTCTAGCTACACTGAATTGATAAGCAATACCCTTGTCAGTACAAAATGAACTCAAATCATCATTTTTAATTATGTTCCATTATCAATGTTGATTGATTTTACTTTTAAATCTAATTGATTTCAATCTTAGTGATAAAGTCTTGAGGATTTCTATTGTTTCATTTGCATAAAGTATAAAGAAGACCCATGTAAACCTTAAAAGGTCATCAATGATCACCAAACAAAGCTGCTTTTTTCCTATGCGCATGATATGAGTCAGGCCAACAAGATCCATATGAATTAGCTTTAATGGTGTGTTGTTTAAGTTAAAAAGTTTAGGCTTGTATGAAGTTTTGTGTTGTTTCCCTTTGAGACATGTTGGACAATGGTTAACTAAGGAAAATTTATTTTGAGGTAATCTAATGACTTGGTTACGTTCAATCAATTTGTTAATTTTTTTAAATTTTGTATGTCCCAAACACCTAGGCCATCATTATGACTTATCAAATAATGCTTTAGAAAGTAAACATGTTTCTTTGCTTGGTTGGATAGAATTTAGGTTTAAAACATATGTATTATTCTTCCTTCGTGTTCTCAAGACAATCCATTCTTCAAGAATGTGAAATTATGGTTTCAAGACATAGAAATAGGTGTTTGTGAAGTGAGTATAATATTTTTTACACAAATTTGTGACACAATCCATATGAATTAGCTTTAATGGTGTGTTGTTTAAGTTGAAAAGCTTAGGCTTGTAGGAAGTTTTGTGTTGCTTCCCTTTGAGACATGTTGGACAATGGTTGACTAAGTGAAAATTATTTTGAGGTAATCTAATGACTTTGTTACCTTCAATCAATTTGTTAATTTTTTAAAATTTTGTATGTCCCAAACACCTATGCTATAATTATGACTTATCAAATACTACTTTAGAAAGTAAATATGTTTCTTTGCTTGGTTGGATAGAATTTAGATTTAAAACATATGTATTATTCTTCCTTCATGTTTTCAAGACAATCCATTCTTTAAGAATGTGAAATTCTTGTTTCAAGACATAGAAATAGGTGTTTGTGAAGTGAGTATAATATGTTTTACACAAATTTGTGACACGATCAACAAATTGAACTTTAAGTGTTCATAATAGTTAATTTTGTCAAATCTAAGCTGGCCATTTGTCATTGTTCCCTTTCCATTGATTCTTCTACCTTGTGAATCTCCACCAAAAGCCATTTTAGTTACTTGAATGTGCTTAAAATCATATAGAAGGGAACTATCTCCTATCATGTGTCAGGACATCCACTGTCCACATACAAGATGTTATTGGACCTTCTTGGATGACTCTACAAGCACAAACAACTTAATTACAATGTGGAACCCAAGCCATGATGGTCTCGGGTTTCCAATTTCTATAAACCACTATGACTTTTTAGTAAGTACCATGGAATTTGGCTTTTATTTAAGATTCATTAGATTCATCAAAATTAGGTTTTGGAAACCTAGATTGAAGATCATCAGCAAAGGACTTCACCTTTTGGTTTTTGATGAATCTTGATAATGATGGTCTTTATTTCACAACCTCAATCTCATTAATATTGTCAAAAGTGTAATCAAAACGTTGATGTCTGTTTTTATGAAGAAATCTTACACGTTGTTAATAATTATATTCATTTTATTTTGAGTCCAAAGATTAGTATCCAATTCTCTAATAAATTTATTATTTTTCTCATGATTAATTCTGAAAGATCTTAGATACGAAGTGTTATAAAATTCATCATCATGTTTAGAGACTTTACCGTGATTTCTAAATGGGAGTAGTATGATTGGCATACTTTGGTGAGATTGGTGGAACAGACATATATTGTGGGATCTAAAACCCTTCATGATACAGTCAATTTCTTTGTGATTTGCCATATCACATAATGCATAGAATTAGTTAAAATAGCATTCTAAAGTTTGATGATTGTGCATGTCATATATTGAACAATACTTGTTAAAGTAGTACTTAATTGTGTTGTGATTTGATATATCACACAATTCACGATATTTTGACTGTTTCTAGATGTTTGATGTTGAGGCTTTGGATGTTGAAGCGTTGGATGAAAAGACCTTATGTTTAGATTTATTTTTAGTCGTCGAACTAAAAGCAACAATAGTTCTTTTCACCATATGGATTGGTTTTTCACATATTTTGATTTAAGGTTTGATGAACTACTTTTTCTCTTTCATTTATTTTATATGCATAACATAGTTTAATGAAATGGGTACTGTTTAAAGAATTGATCTGGTATTTATTTTGAGATGATGTGTTGCTGAAATGATTTCAATATATTATTTTGCTACTAAGTTTTATAAATATGAATGGTTTATGCTATGATGGACCAGTTGTGAGGTTTCTAGAAAAAGGACCTTACAAGATGGTATCACAGCCATAGTTTAAGAGAATTGGATAAAACTAGTTTCCAAAATCCAAAACTTTAGTTGATAATGGGACCACAAGGGAAGGATGCAAGCCCAAGTAGTTACATACCTGCGGGTAAATGTTTTTGAATGACTTAAAGAAATTAGAAGAGTATATATGTGTGTTATGTGACTATATGTTTATAATATATTTATATACTGAGGTGATGAGGGTAAGAAATGCTTAGGATATGAAAAGTAAGTTAAGTAGTTAATCACAACAGGCCATTGTAATTATGAACTTACAATTCATGTCCTAATCTAAGCTATTACTTTGAATGAACATCTTGGTATCAATTAGGAAATGACTTAATGGAAAGTATAACAAAGCCTCTCATGAAAGTGATTGTGGCGGTCAGAGCACTAGACCACGTGTCACCGAAGTAGAGCTAAGACTACAGAAATGCCTCTTGTGGAGTCTAAGCTTCATTGTCATCATAATGGAGATTATGGTGCTAGATTAAAGGCAATCTTAATAGAGGATATAGCAGATTAAGTTTATCAAGAAGGGTGGAAAGAATGGATAAAACAAGGGCAAGAAGGATGCTAAGGGAGAGGAAAAAAGTAGTGAGGAGATAGAATCAGTGGAAGAAGAATAGTTGAAGCCTAAGACGGTTGCTTCCAAGGATAAGGAGATGATTTAGGGATAGAGACAATGAATGGGTGAAAATATAGGTTATTTTAAAGATCTAAGCCCCTATCTTTTTATAGTAATAGGAATGCAACCATAGCTCATAGATAGATAAAAGAAATGGAAGTTGTTTTAGATATCAATAATTGCCGAAAGGACCAAAAAGTGAAGTTTGTCGTCCACTCTTTCATAGACTCGTCCTTATGTTGGTGGGAGAATATCATCCAGGCTGAGGGTAGTAAAGTAATAATAAAGATGAAATGGTGCGAATTGAAAAGGCTGGTGATCAAGGAGTTGTGTGCTCATATGGAACTTGACAAGATCGACTGAGAGTTTTTACAACTTAAGGTGATAAGTATGACTCCTCAGGAGTACACAGTAAAGTTCAATGAAATGGAAAGGTGTGCACCAAATCTAGTCACTCAATTGAAAAGGAATATTAAGAGGCACATTCATGGATTATTGGTGGATATACATAGGCATATGACCACCTCCTAACTTGGTATGTTCAGCCTAGTGGTGGATCTGGTAGGGAAGGTTTATGATAAATGGGAGGAAGTATGAAAGGTTGAGCCATAGAAGAAATGATATGGTAATAGGAATAGGAATAGGAAATGATTCACGTTTATGGTTTTGGATTAAGTATGAAGAAGGCAAGGATGGATAATCGAAGGATGGTAAACAAGCTTGTTAGTAGGATGGAAAAGTGTAGGATATATGGAGAGAGTTATGTTGGCATATGTAAGATAGGACCAACTTATGCTTCAAGTGTGGGAGAGAGGCATACGTGACCAAGGATTGGTCATGTAAGCAAAGACTGAAAGAGTCCTAGACTATAGAAATAAAGGCAAGCAAAGAAAATGAAAAGAGAGTGAAAAGAAATAAGCTAAGGCAAGGGCCTCTACTATAACAAAATAGGCGGATAGGGTGGATCCCAATGTCATGTGAGGTACATTCTTGGTAAATTACTAGTGTGTATCCGTAATCTTTGACTATGGTTCTAGTAGGAGTTTTATTTATGCAAAATTCAATGAAAAACTATGTTGTAGTTTTGATATAGAAACTAGCATCGGTAAATCTACCAAATAATAAAAACTACAGGCAATTTAGGGCCTGTGCCATTATCAAAATTTACATATAATAACATTGTCTTGCCAACATTGGCATTCCACCTTATTAAATGCTATACTGTAGAAGGTGTTGGACACCCATATGTTGGGTTGATATCGACGATAAGGGATTAGGAAGTATCAAAGTGATTAAGGTAACAACAAAGAAATTGAAATGGATAAAAGCATTTATAAAGGAAGTAAAAGACAGACAAAAGTCTTATGTCGATAAATGACCTAGACCGATAGATTTACAAGTCAGTGTCCAGGTAATGTTAAAAGTGTCACAACGGAAAGGATAATCTAATTTCATAAGAGATGGAAATTGATCACTTGGTATATTGGGCCATTTCAGATGATTGCTAGGGCTGGAGAAGTGGCCTAAAAATTAGAATTTCCAGATAAGTTGAGTGGGATTCATTACATGTTCCATGTATCTCATCTACAAAAATGCATGGCCAATGACAACATGATTGTGCCTCTAGAGGATATTGAGATTACCGAGAGATTGAACTATTAAAGTAGCAAGTGGCTATCCTTGTTTGAAAACAAAATCGATTAAGAAGTAAAGTGATTAGCCAGGTAAATATGCAGTGGAGGAACCGAAAGGGAATAGAAGTGATGAGAAAATTAGAAGAAAAAATAAGACAACAGTACCCAGAATTGCTTAAGACTTGACATGTTTCAAGGATGAAACCTATTTAGGCGGGGCTTTGTAACACCCAACCTCGTTAACAATTAAAAAAGAAATATGTATCTGCTTTATCATTTTTAAATGAAAATAAGGGTGAGTGTGCCATTTTCTAGAAACAAAAATTTGTCCTAAAAGGGCACTATATAAAGGCAAGTGATCGTAAATGGGTGTCTTGCACCCTAAGAGTTTCTTGATTTGATCATAACGCACTAACCACATCAATATTCTAAGTGTCTTGGGCACATAGAATCCTACAAATGCAAGATCTAGATAAATATGATATTGTATTACCTTTTTAAATGGGTTTAGGCTATATCTACACTATAGAGTATTATAAGATGATGATTTAATGATAAAATTAGTTTTTTATGCTTATTAACATAGATATATGTTTCAAGCTTCACCATTCTAAGGTTTTCATATAAGTTCTCCAAAAGGTAAATTCCTGACCCTATTTTCCTTTTTTACATGTTTTAGGGTTGTTATACATACCAAATGTTTTGTTACTTTAAGAATGATGATTTTCAATACTAAGGCTTACAGTTTTACAATAAAGCATGCATCTTTGTGACTTTTTAAATTAATTCAACTAAGATTTTATACCTTACGAGATCTAATAGGGTACCAGGACATAATACTAGGATTAGCACCCAATTATGTATATGATTAACTAGTACTCTAGTCGGGTTAGTTCTCGACCGAACACTAGTATTCAGTATGGGAAGTACTCACCTAGTAGAGTTTTTGCATGGTAAGAGTTCTCGTAAATATAGTTCTTGCTAGCCAAAGTTACTGCAACCACCAAGTACTTGCATGAATAATTCTCGCTCATTAAGGTAGTTAGCCTTTTTACTTATTTTGGTATTCTAGGTTAACTTATTCCATTTAAGAACAACTTTATGATGACCTATTCTTATGTGGTAACCCTACTTGGTGTATGCATGAATATATAGTACGTAAAGACAATGTAAAGTATTATGTAATGAAGTGAAAGATAATAAAAAATGACATGTGGAACTTAATAAATGATAAATGGGCCTGAATGTGAATGAAAGGTCTTGCCAACAAGACCATATAATGAGTGAAGCTGCATTCGCAGCCTCAAACTAACGATATGCATTTTATGCATGTGACTGATCTCGCCATAGGCATTGTCAGGCGTTGTCATATGCTACATGAATGGGCCTTACACTTATACAGACCGAATGGTAATGGGATCTATTTTTTCTATTTATACAGGCTTTATGCTAGGATGGTAGTGGCATAGATCCTATAATAGTGGAAAGAAAGGAAAGAACTGAAGAAAAGATAATGAGTACTGAAATAAATGGTATGAAGGGACTTATACATGCATGTATGTTTGCGTGCTCACACGTGTAAATCATGAAAATATATTATATTATATATGAAAAACTTAAAATTACTCAGCAACACTGACTTTGTGTGCATATCGGTTGGCAAGTAAGCATGTAGCTAAGCGGGTGTAGGCATGATCATGGTAGCGTCTGGAAGTTTTCAAGTCTAGCATCCATAGTGTTCAATTGATAAGTTGCTTTAATGAAATAGGTATTGTTTTAGTACATGACCTATTATTTCATTTGAGATAATGTTTTCTATGAAGTGGTTTAAATATGATTTTTCACTGCTAACTTTTATAAATATAAATATGTTATGCTATGTTGGGTCAGATGTGAGGTTTCCGAAAACGAGACCTTACACCCCCACCCTACCATAGCGCCACACTTTGATGCGTAGTCAATTTTGAGAGTAAAAGAAAGGAAAATCTATGTGCACTTAGTCGAACCTAAGCAAACTAAATGAATTTTGGTTTAAAAGCATTCGCGTTGCGGCTAACACATTTGAGAAAAGGTGCTTATTATGGATAACGTTAGTCAAGATTATTCATCCACTTCATTACAAGGTCATGATTTCTTAAGATATGAATCCCAAGCACCATATTATTGTACTTTTAGGTTTCTTGTTTAACTCGTTAAACCTTTTGCTACGTATCTTTAGATTTTAGTTTCTTTAAGTTACCTTTAAAAGGACCTGTAAAACCCAACAATTGGTTATTTTCTTGAATACGTATTTACTTCCATCAACCTTTATTTAATTATTTCCCAAGCTTAGTTACAGATATGGATTCTATATCTCTAAGGCCTTTGATAATTCTATTGATACGTGAATGCTTTATGTTTCGTCTTGGCCTAACGACTATTATTTCAGGTTTAAAACCACCTTTTTAATTTATGATTGTAGTCTCAAGTGTACCAAACTTTGCTTCTTAATTTTTTTTCGAGTGCTACATTACTCTAACTTGTCTTATTCATTAAAGATTCTTTACCTAGATTATTTTGCATCCAAAGATGAGCATCGTATTCTTTTCATTACCCTAGAAAAGTGAACACAAACTTCTTTAGGGAAATCCCATAAAAATATATACTTTAGATCCGGGTGGCTTCAAACTTGTAAATGTTTTACTTACATCTTTCCTAGACATGTTTATATTTGTAACTGATATTGACTTTAATTGGTAGGAATGCACAAATCTTGTTCTTTTTGATGGCATTCGGAACTACTCCTAATACTGAGTGAGCCTTCCTGAGATTGGATTTCAACCGTACATACTGATTTTGACGCTTTAGTCCTGATACTCCTAAGAATACCATCAGAGAGAAAACCCATCACTATGGGAAAAACCCGCTTGAGCCAGATTTTGAATCAAATGTAACACCCGGAAGTTTGACTTTTTGAAGTGTCATGCGACTGGAGGCCCACTCGCATGATGCTCGAACGACTGACGGATGATTGAAGCTCAACCGCACGACTGGAGCTTAATCGCACGACTAAAGGTTCAACCGCATGGGACTCGTGCGACTGGAGGTCCAGTCGCGTGGTGATCGCACGACTGGAGGGGCCCAGTCGTCAGGTGCTCGGGCGACTGAGCTGTAACTATAAAAGAGGGGCAGCCCTCTTCTCTTCCCCCACACTTACACATTTTCAGTCGGGAAGAAGGAACGAGAAGAGAGAGAGAGAGAGCAGAGAAAGAAGAGAAAGAAAGAGAGAAAGTGGTGATTCGGGCTCGAGATTTGTCGAGTGTCTAGTCAAATCGAAGCTCTTCATCTTCTCCTTGATAATGTGAGTTCTAGAACCCCTCATTTACTTGTTTTCATACGATTTTGGTGCTGGAACACATTCAAACCCGTTTTTGAAAAGTGTATGTTTGACCCACTTTAGTGAAATCTTGGGTTACGTGTTTAAGGTATGATATAGGACTTGTATATGCTTATATGATGTCCTAGTATCAATCCCCGAGGTTTGGGAGGGCAAATTTAGGCTTGAAATGAGTTTGGGAGGGTTTGAAGGCCGTAGGTCGCGGCTACTGTTCGTGATGAACTTCAGTCGCTGCCCAGTTAGGGTTAGGTGACTGAAGGGCTAGTCGCACGACTGAGGAACGACTGATGATCAATCGTACGATTGAGGCTCAGTCGCACGATTGGAGCTCAGTCGCACGACAGGCCATGCGATTGAGGGTTCAGTCGCATAGGTCCATTCGCATAGTGGTTCAGTCGTACGACTGAGGGTTAGTCGCATAGAAGCCCATTCGCATAGTGCTTATTCGTACGATAGGAAGTCCATTCGCACGACTGTATGTCCATTCGCATAGTGTCCAATCGCATGACTCAGTCGCATGGAGGCCATGCGCCTGGAGTATGTTCAATCGCCCAAATAGGGCTGATGTGAATGAGGTGAGACGTGTATGCAAGATGTATGTGTGATAAGTATGATGTGGCCTTATATAATGGTAATGACTGATGATTTGTAAATATCGGTGTTCCTTGTGTCGATGTATGTTTATCTTTCCGTAGCTTTACGTGCATTGTATATGAATGAATGGAAAGTAATAAATAACATAAAGTGAAAGATAATGAAAGAGGAACATGATGAATGAATGCATGCATTAATGAATGAACGAATGAATGTAAGAAAGGCTTGCAAGCAAAGGTATGGAGGTGCACACCCTTGGCAGGTGTTAGCTCAACTTTGATGCGGGTTAGCTACCCCGAAGGATGCACACAGGGTCAATCTTTGAGATTGATAATGAGGTGAGCAACTTCGTGTTGCAACAGACTCGGTTAGCAGGCAATCATGAGATTGCCACTGAGGTGAGCAGCCGTGTGCTGCAACAGACTTGGCTAACGTATGATAGAATGAAAGTGGAAGATAAATGGTGCATGTACCTACCCCAGGTGACTGGATCAGCATTTGTGCACAACGTTCGTGGTTGATTACCACAGGCCCAGCACCAGTAGTATAGTATGATGATTGGGGTACTGTACATGTCACCGAATGTAATGAACGTTCGAACGAATGTGATGAATGTATGAATGAAAGTAAAGAACGTTCGAACAAATGTAATGAATGTATGAATGAAAGTAAAGAATGTACGAATGAATGTAAAGAATGTATGTACGAAC
>BJCN01325201.1:0-12668 GCA_018326445.1 Flaveria brownii
TGTAGTGCTCGATTTAGTGGGTATTTGGCCGAAAAATGGTGGTGGTCGGCCGGTTGGGGAAGAAGGTGGGCAGGGACCTTCTTGCAATTTTAATAAGTTACACAATGGTCCCTGTGGTTTAGTGTTTGTTGTTTATGGTACAAAAGTTAAAAAAATCAATTTTAAAAATTGTCATTTTACCCCCTGAAGTTTGATTCAAGTTAGTTTTTATTATTATTATTATTATTGTTATTATTAATTATTATTATTATTTTTAAGTAGTATAATTATTATTTATGTTATTAGTATTAATATTATTTGTTACTATTTACTTTGTTATTTTTGATATTATTATTATTAATTTTTATTGTTATTATCATTATTATTGTTATTATTTATCATTATTATTATTATTATTATTATAAAATAAATAGGTAAAAAAAAAATATATATAACCTCGTGAAATACGAGGTGTTACACTCTTAACTCTTCATTTAGCTAAAATGGTCATTTAACTAAACTATTAGTTTTTTTAACGACTAAAGTAATAGATATCTACAAAGGATTGATAGAGATTTGATAGAATTTGACAAATGGTGACCTAACATCTATTTGAGTGACAACATGAGTTAGCTTTTACTCGGTGAAAAGATATCACGTGATGGTGTCATGACGATTTTTGAGCTCTAGAAAATGACATTTTCATATACCTAATGAAAAGATGACATGTGATAGCGTGCTACGTTTTTCAAGCACCCAAAGACATGAATAGAGACTTGTTGTCCATGTGACGTATTTTGCAAAATCCTATTCACATTCCCATGTTTTGTAAATCCTCTACCCAACACTGACATTCATGTGAAAATAAACAATTAATTGTAACTATGTGTTAAAAACCTTTAACATTGTTCAAATTGAAGCAAGTTGGTCGGGTTGGTTAAATTAAGATTCAAAAAGTTTACTTCACGTTTGAGTTTTCAAAGATTAATGGTTTAACGGTTCTGTATGCTTGAAACTTGAATTCAAGTGCGTTAATCTAACTGATCAATTCAACCCAATCAATTTAGTTCGTCGTAACCCGAAACCATAGTTAGACCCTCGATGTTCATCAAAATAGGCGTAACCTATCTTAGAAGCCCATCATAACTATTCCAACAATACATATTCCACCCTTTTCACTTGATAGGCAATTGGTTAGCTTGTCAAAAGTGAATAAAAAGATTAACAAATAAAAATTTTTATTATTTTAAATATGGACAGTGTGTACATAGATATAACATAGAACATTTGTGTCATCAATAGAGAGAAATAATAAGAGTATCTATAGTACATTTTGTAGGGTACATTGTCGGGGATGTGGGCCCTCTAATGGTATTGCTTTTCCCTTCACGGCTTTTCATGGACAATTTAGAAACGTTTGCTCAACCCTCATTTAGTCATTTTACCATTCGATCCAAATTTCCATATTCTCAAAATTTTATAATTATTTGCAAAAGAATACAAAAATCATGCAAGGCAATAAAATACTATTAAATGAAGTATGTTTCACATATAACCGATATAAATGGTTTTGATTGATATAATAAGTGACGGTAAGAGAGTGATTTATACTGATACATAGCGTCTTAGTAAAAATTTGTAAAGAATAACACTTACGAATTATATATTCGTAATGGTTTTTCAGGCTTTTATGCATAATTGTTTATATATCAAATGATCCTCTTCTTCTATATTTATTTAAACTTAAATTATATTGCTAGCTTATTTTTGAGGGAAAAAAATTATGCAATCGGTTCGGTAGATAGAACCAATCGTTTTTTTTTTTCAGATGTTACAGGCAAATTAATATAAGAATTAATGAGAAATATTACAAGAAAGCCGAAGCTGACAAATGACAATTGGGTTTATTTGGGGCGGATCATTGTAGGCTTTAAAATGGGCCAAACATTTCACTTGGGCTTAAATAATAATGGTTTTTGGACTTTGGTGTGTGCTCATGTACTCATCTATACTATATATAAATATAAATTATGAGAGTGGTATTTTAAGATATCATAAAATTAAAAACATTTACTATATTTAATGCATTAGATACAACCACTTTTAAGGGTAAAATAGTATTTATAACATTATTTATATATTACCCATTATAATTAGTTACACAATAACCTTACACTTACTAATATTTGCATAAAATGGTTTTTACTTTTTAGTTTATATATTTTAGATTGATTACATCAAGATATTA
Source organism: Flaveria brownii (assembly GCA_018326445.1). Classification (NCBI taxonomy): domain Eukaryota; kingdom Viridiplantae; phylum Streptophyta; class Magnoliopsida; order Asterales; family Asteraceae; genus Flaveria; species Flaveria brownii. The sequence goes on from BJCN01325201.1 coordinate 2,228, forward strand.
ACTTATTTTTATATTTTTGTTACTGTATGTGAAAGTAGTATATTTTCTGATCTTATGTAACTTATGTCTTATCATTATAGCAAATAAATGAAGTAACATAATTTTCAAGTGATGAAACGGTCTGTCGCATCGCTAAATTATTTTGCAACTAAATCTTACTTGATATATTTTAAAAATAAAAGAAAGTTAGATACTGAAAAAATTAAGTGCTTTTTAATTGTATACAATGATAAAATCAACATTTTGATGTACTAAAACCTTGTATTTTTGGCCCTATTAAAAGGATTGTAACACTTCAATTTATAAAGGTAGCATAAATAAACGTTTCGGCTCAAGTTAGAGGTAAATCTTACAATAATCAACCTATCATGAAAGTTTTTGCAACCTAGATAAGCATACAAACAATGAACAATTGTCATTATCAACGGTAAATCATCCTATATATCACATTATAAGTTATATGGCTTGATATCCAAAAACACCTTTTAAGATCTCACTAGGTCGCACCCAAGACCCAACACTAGTTAAGAGATCAAAAGAATCTCTTTACTGAAAACAACATCAAATGCACATACCCAATTGACAATCATTAATGTGTGTTTTGATGTAAAGATATCATAGCATATTGTCATAGAACCATCCTATGAGGCCTCGTGTGACATTTAACCTTTTAATCATACTTATAACAATGGGGTCACTGGTTTAGCCTAGGAGTGTGGTTCCAACTCCCGACTAGTTAACCCACCTTTTAACCACCCCAAATTGGAAACATCACACTCTTTACACTGCTGCAAAGATCTAACTCTGTTATGTGGATTTTCTTAGCAGTGCTTATCATTATATATCTAGTGATAGAATTTTTCCTGCATGCAATTACTATTAGACGCAAATAATATGCATGCTGTAATAAATCACGAACTAAAGTTAATTTTTCAATATATGAAAAACTAAGAAAATGATTTCACAGAGGAATATGTAAATACACGACACAAATCTACATCTGCTGATCCATACCAACACCAAGAATCAACTGTGCAAGATGGGTCAAATATGGTTCTGCCTGGGCCCTGCTGCTCAAAATTGGCCTTAAACTCTGAAGCTCAGAAGTAAACTCTCTTTCAAATTTCCTGCAAATTACTCAATTATTAGACAACCAGAATAAATAAAAACCCAAAAATATAAATAATTAATTAAAAAAGAGTGAGGAGGATGTTTACAGGACACACTGAATGACTGATGACTCTTGGGTGGGTGAATTGGGCTTCTTAGAAGGCTTCCTAAGATTCATTAAAATCTTGCAACTTTCAGAGGACAGATCGTTGGTGTCTTCGGGAACTTCAATGGAGTTCATCAGCCACTGCGTGGCCGCAGCATATTGAAGGCATACAAGTTTTAGTTTCTCTAATTTCTGCATACCATAAAATAACTTGAGTTATCATTCTTTTCGGAGTCATTCCACTAGTTTCATATTTTTATTTTGAGATTCATATGTTTGAATTTCAGAAAATGGAGCTCAATGTGAATAACAAAGGATGCCAAGTTGCTAACCTTGAGGAGGCTTGGTGAAAGAAGTGAGCATTCCTTGAGACACTTCTCCATGAAGAAGTCATGATATTGGATTACCTATTTTCATAGAAATATGTGGTTAGATTAGAGATCATATAAGGAACTAGAAAATTTATTGGAAGGAACAAAGAAATGAGAAGAAAAACACGAAAACAAATATAAAAAAAGGTGAAATACAAAAATTTTACAGACATTACATAAATGATTTTAAGAGTAAAGAGGAATCAACACATACCTCATCTATGCTCTTTGCATTCTCAAGTTTATTATGCATAACATGCCAATTTGGTTCAAGAACCTAAAAAGAATATACAAAACTGCTATTCAATCAAAATACCACAACGATGTCCAAGAAATTCATAAATTGACATGTATTTCTTGAAATTTATTACAAAACAAGCAAAAGAAGATTTCAAATGCTTACAAATATAAAAGATTGTAGGCAAAACATTCAACTTACCTCAAATGTTAGATAATGAAGAAGACTATTTATAAACTTAAGCATATTTCGACACAATATTGAAGATGTAGATATTGCTGTTCCATGCATATCACGTGCTCGTGCACCCTACAACAATAAAAGTATAATTTACAACTCAAACCATTGAAAAAGAATTTTTAATAATAATTTGTGGTAGTTATGTTTAGTCTCATACTTGATGTACTTGCCATGCTGCACAAAGTTGCCGATGCACGTGTTTGCAGTGAAACAAAAACCGAAAAATCAACTGGTATTTTGTCAATGCTTTTCTTGAAATCACAAGTGATAATGGCCATTGAACCTGAAATAGAACAAAAATAAAAATACACAATGCTAGTTGACCATTAATTAAAAAAAGAGAGGCGATATCATATATGCCACTAAAATGCTAAAATCTTGTAAAAATATCATATTTACCCAACCAAGAAATTTAATATCAAATATACCCATTCAGAAATTTAAATTTCTTATTACCCATTTCATTAAATACAATTTATAATATGACCATTATACCCTTCTCCTCCTTAGGATTCAAATTCTCATAACCTAAATCCCTACATAAGATAAAGGTACCAATGTCAAAACTACGATAATGGGTATATTTGATATCATGATCTTTTGGATGTGTATATATGATATTATTCAAGTTTTGTGAGGATATTTGTCCCATATAATATAGTTAAATTGGTCAAGTGGGGAGAGTAACGATACCAAGAACCATATTAGTTCTAATTTTATTCCAAATAAGATATTTGTTGCAAGCATTCAAATAAACAAATTGGTGCAAGATTGTAAGGGAATCATAGTAGTTTTGATTTAACAGAAAGTCAATTATCATTTGTTAAATGGATGCAAAGGGAATAGTCTATATCCAAATTCCACACACATCAAAGATCGTAAAAATCACTACTCCGGTAATATTTTAATGCAAGGCAAATACAGTTCATATTAACTAGGAAATCCTACAATGAGTTCCTGTCCACTACAGAAGCACAAAATATAAAGATAGGAGGTTCAAATCCCCTTTAAGAATTTCAGTCCCCATTCCATCATTATTTTGTTTTATATATAATTTTAGGGTGATAGGATTTATAAGAAATCCAATCCCCATTCCTTGGTTCATGCTACACTCTTGGTTTAAAAAAGCGCTATGAGGCGCTGCTTAAAGCGTGAGGCGCTGCTTAAAGCGTGAGGCGCTAAAGGCGTTTTGCCGAGCGCTTCGTTTCACCGAGGCGCTGTCTGAACAAGAAGCGCTCTGAAGCGGCGCTTCAGGAGTGAGGCGTGAGGCGCCCTGAGGCAGTGCTTCATGTGTTTGGGCACAATCAGGCCTGGACTGAAGTGGGTTAAATATTGGGCCTTTTTCTTAATATCAACTTCTGACCCATCTACTTTAATTCTATTGCAGCCCAACCCATTAAAACAAAATCAGAGTACTTCAAAATTAAACCCTAAGTTACAACCCCATGCCCCCATCGCCATTCACACAGCACTACAGCAGCTTCGGTTCCTGAGTTCTTCGGGTTTTCTCCAGCCCTTCTTCTCCAGCCTATCGGATTAAGTGTCGTTGATCTTGAGGGAGATTAGGGGTGGCTTCTTGATGAATGATTGATTTGAGACACTTATTTATGTTTTTAAGATGTTTAATTATGTTCCACACTTTAAATTCTAAGTATGTTTTGTGTTTATGTTTTGTGTTTATGTTTTGTGTTTATGATTATGAAGTGAAATGTGTCATGCATAATAATTAATTATTATTATTTTTAATTTTATCGCCTCGCATACATGAAGCCCTCGCCTCGCGCTTGAGGCGTAGCGCCTCATATTTTGGTACCAAAGCGCTTAACCTACCCTAGCGCTTTTTTAAACCAAGGGCTGCCCTTAGTACGTATGGTGTACACGACAGATACTCTCTGCGTTTATCGTTAGTCTTAGGTGTTAGTTAGTAGTGTGCCCTTGGGTATAGGACATAGGTGTACCATACTTATAGATATGCCATTAGCTGTAGGAGTGTCTTTAATTATTAGGTGCCCCCCCTAGCAAAATATATCCTGAATGGGAAGAATGCTGAGAAAGAAAGAAAAGGTGACCTTACCTTGTAATTAACAGAAAATGTTTCAACACCAGTAATACTCAAGGGCTCGTCAGTCTCTGCCACTGTCTCACCTGTTTGTAGATCTTTAAGGGTGCTCAATCTCTTCAGTAAAGAACATGTGTCCTGAAACCAAAATGCCATAATACCTCATTAACAAAATATTTGCTTCAATTTTTACAATTTCTAAATGTTACAAACCACAGAGCATGTGACGTCTTCATGCAAAGGATCTGCTGCAGCTGCTGTTGAACGCAGAGCAATGTCCAAGAGAGACTGAAAATTAAACCCAAATATAAACTTAATCAGTCCAAATGTGTTATATTTATGAATGTTCACCATATACAAAAACACTAAATATAAGTTTACATGAATTAACAAGTATAAACATAAGACAAGATAAGTGGATAAAGACCTGAAGCTTCTCAACAGAGATCTCATTTGGTGTCTTAGCCAGTTCATCACGGGCAATATCCATAAAGTGAACCAAGAAATCACCCTGTAAGTCAAGTCCGCCAAAAAACTAGTTAAATCATAGCTGATGATAATAAATGGAACACACCATTTATAAATGGAACACTGATGATAATAGTGCAATCAGATTCAAAAATCCATGATGATAATAAATGGAACACACCATTAATCAAGTAATTTCTGTAAGGCTTTAGTTGATAAGCACATACCTGATCTAGAAGAAGGTAATGCTTAATAGAACGTAGCTTTCCAATGAGGTCATACTATCAACGACAGCAAATGTAGTTGATCAGTAAAGCGAGTAAACAAATCGCAGCACCAGTCATTTTATGTAAGTGCAGCAAAACACGTACTATAAAATATAGTAGTCAGGAATAACTTTTGAAATAAAATAACCACACCTTATCCTTCATGAGATTTAGTAACTCGCTACTAGCAAAATCATAGGCAGATTTGATGCATTCAAGATAGTGATCATTGGACCCAAAGTTGATCAATTTTGAATTCTCCAATGCGGGGACCTATAGAGAAGCTAGTATAAAACTCTCAGCAATAAGAGGTGGCAAAATAGGGTTCAACAAGTCAAACACAGTTCGGGTCAAAATGGGTAACTTTTTTACATGTTTTCAAGGGCAGGGTAGGATTGTGTTGACCCAAGACACTTTTTGTCCAATATTGGAACAATTAGTAATTCAAATATGACTGTACAAACTATTTTTCTTTCTATAATAAACTGATAATATGAACTAACAATTTACAAGGTTGTATGAGAATTCGAACTACACATTGGAGATGTTTCCCCTTTTTGCCTAACTACTTTATTTTAGTTAGCCACTTGACTAAATACAGATAAAACATAACCTGAACAGTGTGGCCACATTCTCTCATGACATTTAAATATTTCCCTGTTGTTAAAATGGTTTCAGCCGAATTTGCAAGGAAGGAAGGAATATCATCTTTGAGACTGTATCTTTGTCTCCAATAAGTGGCATCATAATCTTGGGTGAGAGACTCCTACAGAAATCACTCTTTGTCAGAAACACAAACTAAGCATTTGTAACTTTTTATTAGTGGGCGAGATCCTACTTTTTGAAGAGATTTGTTCTCAGCAATGAAGAACTCGTCATGAGGGTCATCAATAACTCCTTCATACACCCACCTGCACATCTTATAATATATTACTTAGAGTAAGACAGTTTTGATGTTCGAAAAAATAAATTGTGTATCACTTTATGGGTTTATTTAGAAAATTACATAGAAAAGAAAAAGGGTTTATGAAATATATATCGGCGGTTATCACCTTTCTAGTATGCCAAGATAAGCAGAATTTGCAGAGTCTATCATCTTCTCCAGCAATGACCTCACCAAGTAGTTACCAGCCATTAACTTGGCCTGGTCATATTTTCAAAGTAAAAATATAAACTGAACAGGTGATAGAAGTCAAAAAGTTGAGAAATTTACCTGACTCTGTAACAGGTTAAGAACCGCTGAACCAACAAAATTATATGCTGAGGCCTTTTTTATCACTAGTGACAACGCTTGCATTGATCCCATCATTGGCTACAAACATAATAAACCATAACATATTAATCTTGAAAAAAAGAAGTTTATAACTTGCACAAATTCTTATTGTACACTAAAGGCAGGTCCACCATTTTCTCAGCCGCATATACACTGATAATGCACAATAAATACTTCCAATAGATCAAATTTTGGGAGTCTTTACATCAGAAGCTAATGAATGCCGATTGTGGGTCATTTGTGATTAGTTATGAGTTATGATCAATTTGTGCCCAGTTACAGGTTAAAGATACGAGTAAATTTGGAGTTGATGGAGTTCATGTTCAAGAGTCATTCAGTTCTATCTGAATGAGTATCTAGTGGCAAATACACAAAATAGTGTATGCTAAATTTAGTAGAGAAGTACCTGACAATAGAACCATAATCCTTGTATTGAAAGTCTTCCTAGTCGAAATTGATGTTCAAGCTGTGCCACCATAGCCTGGTAATCCTGATAAAGATAGGGAAATATATATGGTGTCAATGTATAGGTCAAACATAAAACTACAGAATATAATTGCTGGCACATTTTAGCAACAATTAGCATCAAATATAAAAACTTACTAAGAGGAGGGCCCTGAGTGCAGCAGCAAAGGCATGATTAACCAATCCAGACTTGAACTGGGATCTTGACTCAACAAACTGATTAATGAGCAAATAGCTCTTGCACAAGGGGAATATCCGCTTTGCTGATTCCTGCATTTGCTTCCCACATTTTAGTTTTCAAACCTCAAAAACTTCCATGAACATACATACGTACATAGTATACATAAACATGTGTGTGCTTGGTAGTAGCATTTAGTATTGAAAAGTGCAAAACATATGAAATGACCACATATGTGAACATTCTTGCCTGGAGTGCCAAATCCATAGATCCGGCAACATGGAAGCTGTAAGAGTCCTCACTCCCTCCAACCTTTTTTATGGAAATATATCCCCCATCAATACCAATTAAAGCAGACAGAAGATCATCAATTACAATCAGTTCCTGCATGCAGTAATGTACCAGAACCATTAGTCCATGACACTAATAAATGCCTACCAGTACCTGTTAATATTATTCACCAACCCTTGGCTCACATTCCTGACTCAGGGGGTATTTGGACTTCGGAAGTGCATTTTAAAACTTATATGATATTAATAATCATAATTAAATAATCTGTCAAAATAAACATGTTGTAGCTTTGTAGGCAACTATCCTTCAATGTGCTTATGCCATTTAAAGTAATAATAATCAAATAATTAAGTATTAAATTGTTTTTTAAATTTTGATTATTTATGCAATTATTAGATATAATAACTAAAAAGGACATATGCATATGTTGTCGTTTTTGTAAAATGTTAAACTAAAGTAATGTTTTTTATATTAGTTACCGATCACTAAAAGTGTCTTTTCAACGTTCGACTCAATATTGCACCATTAGATGACCCTAACATTGCAAGAAATTCTCCAATTGTATGGGTCAATCTTACATGAGAAATCTAATAGCAATGTAATTCATCTATAAAAGCTTCATGGATCTACGAAGCTCCTTAGGGCATCTTCATTGTATGCATCGAACTATATACCAAATTCAGTGTGTTGTTCCAAGAATATGGTTACAGCAAATTTTGGTTCATCTCCAATGTATGCAATTGCATCAAATATAAAGTCTGCAAATAGTACTCTTTTCCATCTAAACATACTTAATTACTTATTACTTATTAAATAACCAAGATGACATATAATAATGCATACATACCTTGAGCATTTTATATACCTGATCCCTGACAGGAATACTTCTTTTAAGCACTCCAGTGTCCTAGTTTTACATGTAACCTCCCATCATTCTCATCATATTAATCACCAGACTCTCTTATACTCACATCGAAGAGACTATTTTACACCTTGTGAATGTAATTCCTCCACATATGAGGTATTTGATGATTGGGATCCTCAAGCTACAATAAGAGTTATATCATTTTCTATTTCTAGTTTTCTTGACTTTCTGCATAAGGTAGGTGAGTGTTTGTGCAAAGAAACAAGTCAACCTCAACCCATACCACCCAACCAAAGGAGTGGCTGCATCCTCTATGTCTCGGGATTCCAAAAATGATATGGTGTCCCAAGGTGCATGTTTAACGCAGAACAAAGTCCCATATAACCTACTTACTTTGTAGCTATGTAAACCAAGAAGAGGGAGAATATGAGAGGTGGTCAAAGCCACTGTTACAGTTTCAACAATGAAAAAAGACCTCTATGGAATCAATCTAAACCTAATGATCAAATCTTATTCCAATGTCTATCCATTACCTCAGAGATTTAGTTTTAAGGTTTAAGTTTCTCCAGGAAAGAGCCTGAGCTCTGAATATTAAAAGCTGTAATCTTGAAAATCATAAGCCTTCTATCATGAGCTCAAATGCTAATTTACTCATTATTCATATCCGTTCCAACTGTACTATCTGTACAACAAGAATCATGTCTATACATATATTGACAACAACACATGAGAAAGATCTCAAAGTCCATATGGCTTAACGTAAGAGGACGAAAAGAAATCAAGGGCAAAATGAGGTCCCCAAAGCTGGCATAGCAAACATTTTAACAATACGTGAGCAAGCAATGAAATATATATATATATATATATATATATATTCCACATACATAAAAAACTTCAATCACAAATGAACAGCCAGTAACATTGTATAATTTTGCAGTTGTAACACATCAGATAACTCTTGTACGGCACAGTAACATGGACTACCCTAATCAACACTTTTAACAAAATGTCAAAAACTGCATAATCGATCATAAAATCAACTCTAGTACCTGCAGTGAAGCATTGTAGCAACCAATAGGCTTCTCAGATTCCAAACTACACAACGTAAACAGATAATCAATTTCGTTTATAGTAGCAACGAGAGAGACTAGAAGAAAATCCAACAGCACGACCAAATTCAGTCCACAGAGAAGCAAAATTACCAAATATCCACTGAATTCTCCTTCGATTCGGCCAATACAGATGTCGATTTCACTTCCTGAATCAATGTTGCCAAAACAAGCATAGAATCCAGTGTTAGTTTACAACGAATTTGATGATTTCAACCGTACACGATGGAAGAAGATCTACCTGGTGGTAATCGCCGGTGAGAAAAGGTCTTTCGGTGTTCCACTTAGGGGTTGAAGGACATCGAGAAGATACAAGTGCATCCATGGTGGAATCGAGAAGCAAATAGAGGGAAAAAGATGCCTGTGAGAAAGTGGAGGTTTTGAGTCCGTTTTAGGGTGTGCGCTTTGAGAACCAAATTTAGTTCAAAGTGCTCAGCGATTTAAGAGTTGGATCGGCTAAATGATTAAATGTAACTTGTGTTACTCGATGACCGGTTAATGTTCGTTCAAGAATCTGTACTGTCTGTTTGAATTTTTTACTCATCTATGTTTAATTTATTGTTTGGTTGATTCGATGCGTACTTTTAAGTTGTAAGGCTAGGTGTTGTGGAGGGTTGAAAGGGCGTGATCATTTGCCAATAAGTAAAGATGCTTCCCAAACAACGTAGCGGTGTAAAGGTGAACGGGCGTGAAGGTAGGGATCCAGGATGGGTAGACCGGTTGGGGAGGGTAAACATCTTGGTAGTAACGCGTGTTCATGTTGGCCTAACACCATTATATAAATGTAGTAACACACTCACAATTTGAAAACAACTAATCTCAAATCTGAAAATTTTAGTATGAACAAAGACGCCCAAAAACCCGGGTTTTAAACAAAAACGCACAAAAACAATTACGTTAACCCTCTATTTATAACAAAACTATATTAAATTTAACCAAACACAACTAGTATTAAATAACCAATATTTGATATATCGGTTCTTGCGGTGATATGCTCCGATGCATCTTCTATCACCTCATCAATCATCTCCACGATTAAATTAGCATTCTTCACATGCTCCGATGCATCAATTGATTTCAAAAATACCGTTCCAAAAGGACAATTGACTAAGAAGTTTATCAAACACATTCCTTTCCCGTCTGTCCAAAAATCGGACATAATGCTACACTCATATTCTTTCCAATGTGGTCTAAATGAATCCACAAACTTTTTCGTTTCTTCTAAACGTTTTTTCAACAATGTCACACAAATATTATGATAAGATGGAGTAGACATACCTAACATAAAGTAATAACTAATAAAATTAACCAATAATCAATTATTAATTTATCAATAAATTTTAATCTCATAATTAAGATACTAATACCTCTTCCATATTCTCCAATTGCATTGATCATATCT
>BJCN01325223.1:0-14819 GCA_018326445.1 Flaveria brownii
GTGTAAACGACGGTTGATCATGGACTACATATATTATAAGCACATAATTCAAACTCATGTTTACTAGTATATAAGGTCTTTGGATCATCATTACTTCTGTCACGGGTTTCTATATAACCAATACTAGTCTCTTTCAATATATATATTTTTCAAGATCAAATAATATTCTCAAATAATACACTTAAACAAATATCATGTAGCTTAATGCTAGCAATGCGTTGAGATCGTGTCTCCCTCAAATGATAAAAGTGAAAGGAGATGTCTTTATTTTATCATATATATCAGGCATATATAGTGACCAATTAAAATATGCGTTGAGATCGTGTCTCCCTCAAACTTCTTTTTTTGTTCTTTTTTCTCCCGGTAAGTATCACTTTCGTTTATTCTTTTTACAATATTGCCTCATGATGTAGTTAGTTATTATTTTGTAAATTTCTTAGATGTTTCATTAACTGATATGAATTAATGTCATAACTGATTCAACTTTAGGTCATATTCAACTATTCATCAAAGAATTTATATTAACTAGAAATGATCCCGCACGCGATGCGCGGGTAAGTGCACCACAAACTTGAATACGAAAACCCAAATACAAAAAAAATATACTAACGACTATCATTTCGACTTTTAACTCGAAGACATCAAACAAATGAAAAAAGAAATAACGTCAACATAACAGAATAAACTTAACAAATGTGTCGAATTAACACAAGTTTTTACATATTTTCTGATGCAATTTACATAAATAAGTATTAAGAATAATTTTTAATTACTAAAATAACATGAAAATCAAAAAAGGACCAAATATAAAAACCATAAAACTTGTATGGCTAAAACACAAAAATCAAAAAAATTTAATTACTAAAATAACATGAAAATAAAAAAAAGGACCAAATATAAAAATCACAAAACTTTTATGGCTAAAACACAAAAACTAAAAAGTCCATGTGGCTAAGACTTTGCTATTAGATTCGTATAGGCCATGGAATATAAGTATAGACTTTAAAGATAGATTAAAAGACGGGAAGGGTGTACTTGACTCTTTCTTGGTCTGAAAATCATCAATCTCTCTCAACTTATAAGTCTTGATTTGCATGTGGGTAAGGACTTAGACTCCTGCCATCATGCTTAATTTCCTTTTATTTAACTAGGTATTTATCTCCGTGTATACAACGTAAAATATGTATATTACAAAATAAAAAGATTCGGGTATTATTTATAGGGTTAGAATTAAATTAATAAACGACATGTGTGTTTCACAAGATGATCAAAGCCACTCACGCCTTTCGCTTGTGATCATCTTTACAACAAACCCCATCATGCCCCCTATCACACCCATGGGGCGGTGTGCCTGGCGTGATAGGTTGAAGTGGTATGAGCATTACGCATCATTGCGGATGGTCTTAGATCTCAGATATTTTGCTATTGAATTTAATTTTATGATCTCAAATATATTTGGTTTATACACTAAAATGCATTTATATTGCATTTAATTGCACAAAAATGAAAAACTAGAGGATGATTTTTTTTTAACGGCTAATTAGATCACTGACGGGTTATTGGTTCACTCAATCATCTTCATTACTCAAGTACAGAACCTGATCAGTTTCGAACTTGAGACCACGCTCAGGAGAAAACCCACCATAAGAGAGAAAACCCTCTGGTCAGCGTTGAACCTCCCCGCTTTTTTTTTTTCTCTCTCTCTCTCTCTCATGTGAGACTTGAACCAAATCCTCCACCTATTTTATTGAAATCTTGGAATTAACACAAGAACATTTCTTCAATTCACTGATAGGCTAGTAAAAGGATTAACATGGAACCATAATTTCAGCAAAAGGTAACTGATAAATTTAATAATAGAGCTAGCATTGACGGATGAGTAACAAACATTATAGACGAAACACATGTTTATTGATAAAATCATTGTTGCTAAACGAATAAAACAGTCGTCGGTGATCAACTTTTAAATAGTACTCTATGATTCGATCGTCAACATTTCATTGGTAACAACATCCGCACTCCAATCGCTGATCACATTTTCTCGTACGTACCTTGTATTAATAATTGTAACATTGTTTACTGACAAAGTAATCGTTGACCTTCCTATTCCAAATTTTGAAAGTTGTCGGTAATTTAGTTAGAAGAAGATTAATCACAAATGTTTTTCAACCCATATCATGTTATTTGATGGGTAATAAGGTTCATTGACAATTTATTGAAGCTTCATCGAAAAATTACCGACAAAATTCCCATTTGACTTTTCTTATATTTTTTCTATTAAATTACATTTTCAATATATTATACTGAAAATATATTGAAAATTAAGATTTTTATGTTCTTCAATATTAGTATAATATTATAGTATATATTGTTTAGGGTAGGATTATAATATAAAAGTATTTAATTTAAAAAGTCTAAGAATAATTGTAATCTTGACGCATGTCCTTCTATTGTTTTAAAAATAAGTGCATCTTGATCATTGTGTCAAATATATCAGCTCATTTTGTTATATACGTTCATCGTGTCAAATATCAGCTTATCGTGTCATATATTTTATGTCATTTGTTATATGTATTTATTATTATGTTTTACGTTTTAAATCATTTTTTGTTATTTTTATTATTGTTTCTATAAATTATATAAACTTCTTATCTATTATTGGTTTTGCAATTAGAAGTGCGTTATTACATATTTTCACCAATGTATTTATCGAAACTTGTAGTGTTGAAAATAAAACAATATGTTATTTTGTCATTATTTTTTATACATTATATAAACTTACTGTTATTTATAATTATGTTTTACAAGTATTAGTATAAAACAATATTATTTCACTAATGTATTTTTTTAAAACTAATAGTGTTTAAGATAACACAATTATGATCAAGAAACACAATGAGACGTCGTGTTAATTTGTCACTGTTTTTAATGTATTAGATTAATTGATTGTTAATTTATTATTGTGTTTTACATATTAGAGATATACAATAATGTTATGCCATTATTATATATTTTAAACTCATCATTTTATAAAAACACAATAGTATTTAGAAAAATACAATAACTAACAAAAAAGCACAATCAACTGTACTAAAAGACACAATGACAAGATATGCACTAAAATACCCAGTAAATAATTTCTTTTACAAATTGATCATAACCACTAATTAAGGAGAAGAATGATTGAGATTAGTTTTCATACCTTTTAGTTTTAAAGACTTTTAACATTTCTTATATTTTAACATGTATTTTTTTAGAAAAAAAAGCATAGTGCATTGTACAAATTAATTACTAGTTATACCACTATAAATGTTTTGTCATACTCTTACATATGTTGTTATATTTAACATGTGATTGCGATATAATTTAAGTGCATAAATAAATGCAAATATTTACCAACCATAAACTAGCATCGTGCACGTAATGCATCCTTATCGTTAGGCGTTGAAAGTGAAAAGAGAGTAAAAACAAGGATGCCTAAAAGTGGAAGAAAATTATATCTTATGACATCGTGCTAAATTTTATTAATCTAAATAATGTCAAATTATTATTCTATTACGTACATTTAAGAAAGAACAAATTAAAATTAACCCCACCTACGAGAAATAAGTCCCATGCAAAAAAGCTCAGTGACATAACCTATGACACATGTTTCGTTGGCTGTTGCCGAGTTGTTTCGTTGACATAACCAAAAGGAAAAGGGGCAAGACCACCCCCTTCTAGAATAATATTATTATGTTAATTATATGTTTTCTTTAATTTAATCTATGTTTGTGAGTTAAAAAAAACAAGGAACATATTACACCAATAGGAACCACAAATTCATACACAATAAAAAGGGTTTCTGGAACCAATGATATCTTGATCTAGTGGTTTAAGGGGAAGATTGGAGGTTTTACCTTTCTTAAAGGTTCAAGGTTCAAACTTTGATATTGATGAATTATTACTAATTAGATGTTACTGACTTTTAACAACTAACCAGTCGTTTAAAAAACAAATTTCTGGATATTAAGATAAGGAAGTTTAGTTCGTTTATTGAGACATAGAAATAAGTGTTATCAAAAGATTTCATGTGATTAATTTCAATACGGAATGAGTCAGTAATTTATTTTGGTATCTTATTAAATAAAAATAGTGATATCATATTTCCCCATTAATTAAAAATTTTGATTTTTGGCAAGTCTTATTATCACTGATCAATAAGAAGGGTATCAAACTTTTCAAGGAAAAGATTTGAAGACCTATTAATTTTAAGATCGTGAGCGTTCAAAACTTTTAGGTACTGTTTGTTTCTAAAGAGGTAAAACGTCTGCAGTCTGCAGACCACATCTGCAGACATCTGTAGGAGAAGAGGTGGACCAAACCTCTGCAGCCTGTATTAAGAAGACTGTTTGTTTTGTAACGTCTGCAGACTGCTGAAATAAACTGAAATTAATAAAATAACAACATCAACTCAAAGAAATTAACCACAAAACTCAACAACAACATTCAAAATAACAACTAGGGCAAAATCAACTCCATTCAACATCAACTCCAATTCTAGGGCAAAATCAACTTCTTACAGGTTAGAAGCGAGCAAAATCAACAATTTAGCATAAACAATTTAGCATAAACCAAATTCTAGGGCAAAATCAACTCCATTCAACATAAAGATTACTCATCATGCAGCTGTAAATCAAGATTCAAGATCAACAATATACCTCAAGATTTGAGCGACAGTGGTGGGCTGAAGGATGAACTCGAGCAGAAGCGGGAACTCGGGCAGAAGGTCCCGACGGTGGCGGGCCGAAGGATGAACTCGAGCAGAAGCGGGAACTCAAGCAGAAGCGGGAACTCGGTTTAGAAGGTCGCGAAAGGGGGAGTGGCGACGGTGGCGAGGTCGCGAAAGGAGGGGTTGGCGACGGTGGCGAGGTCGCGAAAGGGGGAGGTGGGAATGTGGCGACGGGAATGGAGCAGAGGTTGTTGTGGGGAGGAGTGTGGTGTGGGTATTTGGGGAAGAGGGGTATTAGGGTTGAAATGAACTGTGAAGAGGTTAGAAGAGGTGTGAAGACATTGTTCCACCTCTTCTCCAAGAAGAGGTCACGCAGACGTGTTTTAATGAAACGTCTTCAAAAAAACAAATACTCTGCAGACCTCAAACATCTGCCCGTCTCTTTTTGGCGCAGACAAAAGAGCTTTAGAAGCTCTTTTTCTAAAAAACAAACACCACCTTAATTTATAATTATAGCTGGTCCGTGGTTGTATAAGCCGTGAACAATGTCCATTGCAATGTCCATAAATTTTATCATCAAACTCCCATGCATCACAATTCCTATTACAAATTTTAAAAGTTAGAAGGTAAAAAATTGGTTACATAGAAATTAATGTGAATTAATAATTGTGTGATTCGATAAAAGAAATTTTGGCCAGCCTCTAAATTAAGTATATATTTTTTACGAACATCTAATCTATTCTTGTTAATTACCGTTAGCACTATTAAACTCCAATATCCTAACTCCACTATTTAACAATGAAAACATCATTTACCATCAGAATGTGACAATTAGAGGGCGGGCCTTGGCGCAGCGGTAAAAGCTGTTCCTAAGGGACCGAAGGTCTCAGGTTCGATCCGTGGAAACGGCCTCCCCACAAAATGTGGGGGAAAGACCGCGTACATCTTCCCTTAATGGGACGGACCCTCCCTGGACCCTGCGAAAACGCGGGAGCTCTTTGCAGCACCAGGTACGCCCTTTTTAATGTGACAATTAGACAATAAGGATGTAATGCAGTTAGTCTTTTGATCTAACAACATGAGAGTAATGGTTTGAGCCTATATTCAAACTTGACTCAAGGAGTTTTCACAAAGTGATAAGTTTCGTTTTTGATAATGTTTCTGTTGATTTAGATGGATCATGTTAAAATCAACATTGATGGTTGACATCTCGTATCATAAAGATTTCCTCAGGTTTGGAGAAGTTTTAAACGCCGTTAATTAAAAAATTAAGGATGTATATGACAACACTCAATGGACAAGCTTGAATACTCTAATAAGGTGGGGGCCCAAACTAAATTTTTTAAGAGAGTGAACTTGATATATGCAAAAAAAATAAACTATGGAGCCAACAATTTATACTACCGGATAAAAAATTAACATTACTGAGGAAAAAAAAGAGGTTGGGGGGGGGGGGGGGGGGGGGGGGGGATCGGTGGCGGTGACCGCCGACCCCTATTATCGTTCGCTTGTGACAACACTCATATTTAATGGACAAAATACGTAATTATTTAAGGGTTATTGGATTTTAATAATTCTGACTTTTATTTATTGACCGAGATTAGTCCCAACTCAGCAAATGTTTACAAACACTTATAACTTTGAGCTTATTTTTCTCGAACGGTACATTACTAACTGACAGTTAACGTCAGTTAGTTTTGTTGATGAAATGAGGCTATATTTAAGTCATTTTTCAACTCCGTCGCCGCCCAACCTCTATTAGGCCTATTTTTCAGTGTCTAGCCTCCATCGTCACTTGAAATCTACCTTTTAACGAGTCAAGTGGTTTAGATAAGAATGTGAAGATTGACGGCTTTCAGGGTGTAGAATTTCTGATTGACGGACCTGACAATTGATTTCAACTTTATGGCTTAGTGTTTTGGCCATATACGTAGTTCACGTCATCAAAAGACTAATGGTGTTAACTCTCTGTTAGAGATCGTTGGAGGAAAATAAGTTTAACGTTGAGAGTGTCTGTAAACATTTTCTGAGTTGGAATTAGTCTCTATCATTAATTGAAAGTTGAGATTATTAAAATCTAACAACTCATTATTTAAAACTTAAAGAAACATATTCGTCCTTTATGAATTACTACAAATTTAAAAATTCTTGGAATTTTCCCTTAATATCTTCTGTCTTTCTTATAATGAATAATATATATATATATATATATATATATATATATATGTGTTACTAGGCTAGTATTATTTAGTAGTTTGAAACAAAACATAATAAAAGAAAGTAAATTGGATGTCACGTGATATAGGGCTTTTATCCAGAGATATCCACGTGATGCAAAGTTGTAAACGCGGTTTCAATTTTGCGTTATAAGTTGTATGGCACATTTCGTGAATCCAAAATGCGTGGATTATTCTTCGTACTTTCATCAAAATTCAAAGAGGGTCCCACATTCGAACACTTCGGCTTTATCCATGCTGTAAGCAGAGTCTAAACGAACATCGGCTCGGTAGATTAAAATTTCAAATTAGACCGAGCTTATAACTCAAGTTCGAATATAATAATAAGGTTGTTTAATTAATAAGCTCAAGCTTCATAAGGCAAAGCTTGAGTAAAAAAAAAACTTATTTTGTATATAAATATAATAGTTTTTTTTATTGTGTAATTAACATATATATTACAAGTAAGAATTGAATGCTTATATGTGTAATTATGATATAAACAACTAAAAAACATATTTTATGCTATATATACAATTTTATAATTATAAATATATATGAAATTAACTAGATATGCGTGAATAAAAAGTTCATACGCAATAAATAAGTCGAGTTTGGGCTTCAAAACTTTTTCACAAGCTGTACATGAGCTTGAGCTCTACTAAACTACATAAGTTGAGTTTAGGCTTGGCTCGATACTCTTCTCGTTACACCTTGTAAAAAGCATGTTTTCTCGTAAAATAAATTGTGTTATTTTAATTTATCCGATCCTTATTATTTTATTGCCGATTAATCAAGGACTCTTATCGATCTGTCAATAAATGAATTTACTACACATTATTACAATATCAATGCTAAATTACATCAAAATTCAAAACCAGTCAAATTTACACCTAAATTATAAATATGGGGTTTAATAACCACATGCATAATTTTGTTAAGTTTCTTATGCTTTTCAAACATGCTTGCCAAACTGATTAGACTTGTTGAAAAATCTTAGACGTATCCAAAATAGAAGAGACAATATTCTAAGACAAAAACATATTAGATACTGTGTTATTTTTTTCCATGGAATTGAAATTAATAGTCTTGACTAGAATATTCATCATCTTTAAATTAAAGCTAGCAAGTCTGATCAAATTAGTCCCCTCATGCTTCCCGGCGGTAGTGTGAGCTTACCGCATGATGTGACAGGAACAATAAAAAAATAAACATTGAAACATGTTTTGTACGTTAATACCAGAATACCGATGATAATTGTTGCTCGCTCATATGGAGTTGGTTCATCATGGTACCGTAAAGGTATTGTTGTTTGACTCGAACCAAACCTGTTGCTCCAATTGGTCGGACCGGAATTCGGCCACCAGTCCGATCCACCCAATTCATTTTGTAGCTAAAGAACCTGACGGTTCGGACTGATTAGGTGGTCGGATCGGGAACCGAATCGGACCAGAATTTTTTATATTAATTTATTAATTTTTCTAAAATTTCTAAATTTAATATGTTTAACGGTTGGGTCGGATGATGAATTGGAGTGTTCGACATAAAAATTTTTCTTAAGTTTAATATATAACTATAAAATACACATATAAGTACTTGTATTGAATTATATATATATAACTATAATATATAATGCATATATATAACTGTGAAGTTATCAAGTTCTTGAATCTTGTCCGACCAATCCAATCAATCGACCGATTAGGTGACAGATATGCCGTTCAATCCAGTAATGAAAAACATTGCCATTCAATCCAGTAATGAAAAACATTGCGCAAAGGTAATGTCACTCAATATAGCATTAGATAACAAAAAGAAAATATACTCGATTTTAAATAATTTTTTTTAATATGACAACGGAATGTTAATAAAAAAAATTAAAACAGATAACTAAATAATATCTCATGAAAAATTGCTGCAACAAGCCATAGATGCACTTCTTGATAAGGAAGATTTTTTTTTCAAAGTTAACGAAAGAAACTTGCTAATTAAAATAGTAATATATTAATAATTCAAGAGGTTATTTTGATGATTAAAATTGGATTTGGGTTTCATTAGTAGTAATATAATAATAATGCAAGTGGTTATTTAAGTTTTGCGGTTGAATAATCTATCTATTATAATAAAACAAAGTTTTGAGTAAGGACCTACTATTTCTAATTTTCCTGCATCCTATTTTTATTTAATAATTATATTAATTATTAATGATATTATTTAATTTTTTTAGGTTAAAAATATTTTTTTAATAAATTAAGAAATTAATTTTTCTGTAAATGTAAATGTTTAAAGAAATAAACTTTTTAAAATAAATTATTTTCTAAAAAGCATACTTTTTCAAAAATAGAAAATATTAAAAAATAAATGGTTTTTTAAAATAAAATTTTATAAACGAAAATAATCAAAATTCAGAGTTATAGTAAGAATTTTTTTAAAAATGAGATAGCATAAACAGGTGGGATAGTTAATTACAAAATGACTTTAATTTATTTAGTAAATGAGATTAATGCGTATTGTTCATTTGTTGATCTTTAAAGATTGAGCTAGAGTTACCTCCATCCGTAATCTAGGTAGGATTGTTTATAAATTTAGTGTTTATAAAATTGGGTAAATTTGAAATATTTTAGGCTTAAAAAAAAGGGTTAAAAGTCATTTTTCAATTTTTTTAACGAAATAAGCATATATGATATTATAACTAGTTTTTTTAAGAGTGTATATAATATTTTAAATTTATATAGGATATATATAGTATTGTATTGAGGTATTATGAAATAAGCTCTATATAATAACATCAAATCAAAGATGAAGAGGAGCATGAATAAATAAAAAGAGGTAACAAAGGTGGTGCAAGAGTCGAAACATTGACATGCGTTTTAAAGGGCCATGTACTTGACAAAATGTGCTATATTATGCTTCTATATCTATTTTTGTCAAACAATTATATCATATAAATGATATTACAGAAAAGTATAATGGTAGCCATCCTCTCATCGACATTGGAGTTAGTATATAATATATCCAATAATTAACCACCGAGTTTTATTTTGTAGAATAAATAAGACAAGAAGTTGAAAACTTTGTTTAACATGTATAAGTGGTATACTTGTATGTCAGTATGTGAGTATCAAAACTATATATAATCCTTAAAGTCAATTAATTTTAGGTTATTAGGTTTTAATAATCCCAATTTTTATTTATTGGTTGGGATTAATCCCAACTCAAAAAATATTTACAAACACTTCCAACTTTGAACTTATTTTTCTTCAACGATTCGTTACTAACTGAGAGTTAACACCATTAATTTTTTTATGATGTGAACAATTTATATGACCAAAACACTAAGCAGATATTTGAAATCAACCACCTGGTCCGTTAATCTCAAACTTTTGCACCCTAAAACTCGTCAATCTCCGCCTCCTGATTTGAACCACTTGACTCGTTAAAGGTAGATTTCAAGTGACGATAGATGCTAAACACTGGAAAAATGATCTAATAGAGGTTGGGCGGCGGCGGAGTTGAAAAATGGCTCAAAGTTTGTCTCATTTTATCAAAAAAACTAACGGGGGTTAACTTTCAGTTAATAAGTGATCGTTGGAGGGAAATAAACTTAAAGTTGAGAATGTTTGCAAACCTATCATGAGTTGTGATTAATGCCAGTCAATAAATGAAACATGGGATTATTAAAATCTAATAACCCATTAAATTTCCATGCGCATAAAGCATAATAATCCAAGTAACATATCAAGCCTATTTTGGTTAAGGAAGATCAAGGTCGTTAATTAAAGTTATCGTGTGAGTAAAATTCTACGAATCAAACAATTTCGTCTCGTACTTCATGTGCGTCTAATCATTTGAAGATTTGACAATTTTGAATTGAGATGTAACAAATTTCTCTAATTATATAGTGGTGTTACTGTTTAGTATAACAAAAATGATGTGATATGCACCCCTTGGAGGCTTTTGTTTCCTGTATGGAAGCTCAACATGTTTGAAAAGTTAGATGAAACCCAACTTCCCCAACTACACATTTAGTCTAGGCATGACTTATAAAGTCTAAACATGCATACAAATCTGAACTTTCAAAAGAGTCAAAGGGGCACTTAAGTCAATAACAAGATTGACAAAATAAACCAAATGGAGAATTTAAATTAGACTAGATAAAATTAGGTCACCCATAACATGATTTTAAATCAAGAATTGACATATTTTGGTGCAATCATGACACTTTTCTTTCTCTTCATCTACCTTCTTTAGTAAATTCTCTTTTATTGTTTATACATTAATTTATAGGATCACTATATTGAAGTATAATAAGATCTCACAGACTATATTAATTTGAATTGTGTTAACAAATGTCTCACTTCCTTCTCCATTAAACATGATTGATCAATTCGAATCGACCAGTATTGAAAATTAAGGGTCTTTACTTTCATGTCCAAAGTGGCTCAAAAACACCACCCAAATTCGCATCATCAGCGTAGAAGTTTAGGTTCTCATAAGGTGTTTGTTGTTGTAGTGTTGGTGGTGTCACAAGTTGTTGATCTAACTCCATACAAATCGTAGATAATAACGTGGAATATTGGCATTGCATGTTGAGCACCTCCGCTTGCGCTTTAGCTAACTCTGCTTGTAGCTCGCTCACTTGCTTTTGAAGTTGGCAAATTGCTCCCGCACAACCATAAACAGGATCTCTAAGTCTTGCATTAGCTTCATATACCATACTGCTAACCGCATCCGCTCTCTGAGACTCGGGAAGTTCCTATAAATAATTCAAGCATTACACACGTTAAATCTACTACTATGATTACAATGAGAACAACTCAACTCAAATATGTGAAACTAATGGTGATCTTAATAATTGGTTTCTCTTTAGGTGACAATAGATATTACTATTTTACCTTCTAACTACTATCTCTTCATTACCTTATTATTATACTAACTAATGTCAACTTTGAAACCCTTTAATTAGAATGGTCCGATAAAGTTGGATACTCCTTTAGAAACTATAACATTTACTTTTGATTTTTAGTTGAAAAAAGTTATAAAACTTTTGAATACTTAATTAATATATATATAGTTACATCAATCAACCTATAAATGGCTAAAGATTTTTGAATTTGTCGAACAAATTATACGCTGAAAAAGTAGGAGGAAAAGGTCTTCATTTCACACCAAAAAATTATTAATTCTTGGCCTTTGAATAATATTTATTTTTTCTAACATACATATATAAGTGCCGAGTACGTCAGAAAGCGTAAAATAAAGATAAATAATTTATCATGAAACCTTGTGTTCATAACTATTAGACTTAAAATTAGACAACGTTACTTTGTTAAAGTTACTAAGGTTTAGTGTTCAAGTCTCATAACGAACACTAGTGGTGTATAATTAGAAGTAAATTAAATTGCCGTAAGGTTTTACCTGCAACAGCTTGATGATGTTGCTAGCTCCGAACACGCGGTGGGCGATGGTGAACTTGAGCGGTTCAGTGGGAGGGAAGTAAGGCGCCAACACGCATTTCTCGACACACCGGCGCCTGAGGATCTTGCAGGCGGCGCAAGGGCTGAGAACCACCGGGTGAGGCGGCGAGGACTGTGGCGGATGATTCAGAACACTAGTGGGACTAAGCTGAGATGGTGAGTTATTAGAACATTTTGGTGACGGAGAGTGTGAAGGTATGGTGGTCGGAATGGCCATGGGTGAGGTGGCGCCGCTAGTTCTGTCACCGGAATATTCCATATTAGGGAGGAATATTAAAGTGTTTGCTGAAGGCTATAGGATTAGTTTGATTATATGCAAAATTAAAGGTGGTGTGAAAGTATATATAGAGGGGTGTGAGCATGAAACGAAGTGTGTTATGTCATGTTTGGGTCATAAGTTTGGAAAAAACGTCAGCTTTGTTGGATTTTGTATGACTTGTTTGTGTGCACCCAACTCTACGAAGCATTTTCCCAAGCTAGAAACGCGCATACATTTCACACCTTCTAACCAGTATAAAGTTTATTCGATGTTTTCCTTCAATCTTATGTAAATATTGTTATCGTGCAAATAAATTGTTATCGTTAATAATTTACTTTATCTACGTTATATTATAATATAGAGTAAATTACCATTTGCGTCCCTGACTTTTGTTCATTTTAACTGTTTGCATCCCTATAGTTTTAAAACCTTGAATCGACCCCTAAACTTTGATTTTTTTCCTTGTTTGCATCCCTGTGGCTGACGCCGTTAATATGGACTGTTAAATGTCCATATTTTTCTCTCTCCTGCAGGGGT
Organism: Flaveria brownii; assembly: GCA_018326445.1. NCBI lineage: Eukaryota > Viridiplantae > Streptophyta > Magnoliopsida > Asterales > Asteraceae > Flaveria > Flaveria brownii. The sequence continues at coordinate 13,201 of BJCN01325223.1, forward strand.
ATTTTCGTCATTTCCTTTTTCCCCTATAATATATTTGAAAGTAACGTGATTTTTTTATATTGATTTGTAAGCGTTTAAGGTGGTAAAACTGTTTTTTATAAATTTGACGACCAAGTTAATTATATTTTACACGCATACGTTATTTATATGATTGTTGACTTTTAAACTGACCTCACAGTTCTTAAATGAATATATTTTTTCATATATTAATATTTTTTAAAAAGATTACAATATATAAACAAATATTTTATTCTCTTTTAAGTATGATATTGCTATTTTTTAACGAGTTTAAAAAAATTCACATGCATGTTGTATACCGTGACTTATTGAGCAGGTGCCCTTCTAATAATAATTTATACATGCCTTCATCTCTGAGATATATATCGGCGAGTATAAGTCGGTTAGCTTGGTTACAAGTAAAAACTAAAGCTATAATTAATATTTCAATTTTAAATTTTTTCAACCTATTATTTTTATTAGAGATTGTCCGCTAATTTCATTGATAAGAGAAGACGGCTCAGTTAATTTTAATTAATTAGCGGTTAACCAGCCCATAATATAAAGCTCATATTAGTGGATAAATTCAACAAGGTTTTGTGTCAGGATAATAGAAACAAGCATGTTAGTTCATAAAAAGAAATAGCAGATAAATTATATTTGGAGGTTCGAATATAAAATGTATTTTTATTACAAAATGTGAGGATACACAATGAATCAAAGAAAGTCAGAAAAAAAATTATATTTCACAATCTAAATCGAATTTCAAAAAAGTAATTCCGAGCTTTTGCTCCCCTAGCCGTCCTCTCTAAGAAAAAGAATAAACAAAAAATAAAAAAAATTAACGTTTTTTTATTGTATCATTTATGAAAGATATAATGACGTTATTGTGTCATTATGAAATACACAATAACATTATTGTGTCATAAAAAGACACAATAATTTTTTTTTGAAAGAGGACGACGAGAGCAACGGAGACTCCAAATTACTTTTTCGAAATTCAATTTAGATTGTGAGATATATTTTTTGTGACTTTTTAGTCTTATTGTGTCTTCTCACACTTTGTAACAAAAAATACACTTTGTAAAATAATATCACCCATTATATATTACTTATAAAAAGGAGTAACAAATCTTTCTCACATATAATAGGTTATTTATAATTTGTACAGGATATAGTGGTTGGGTTTTAACGATGGTTCAATTCAGTATTTGATTAATTATACACATACGATAATTGCAAAAAACAAAACTCGATTATAAATAATTATAATCAATTTATCAGTTTTTCAAATGATTCGGTTATTTCAATCAATTTTTACCATTTTCTTTTGACCTTATAATACTCAGAATGGTGGTTGTCAAATTTAAAATATATATTCATGTAGAAAAATAACTTTTCCTGTATTAAAAATTACTTTTCATACAATCAAATTATCAACAAAAAATTATTAGAAAAAAATCACATTTTTGCGGAAGTCACAAAACAATTAACAATTATATATTATATAATATGAAATTTGCAACTTCTGATGAATAGTACTATTTATCGATGAATATTACTATTCATCACCCACTCCTTTTAACCCACCATCACCACTCTTCATCATCAACTCCACCCTC
>BJCN01325224.1:0-10509 GCA_018326445.1 Flaveria brownii
TTTCTAAATTGGTGCTAATATTTATGTGTGTGATCTTATCAACGAATAAATATTTATCGGTGTTTGTTTGGCTTGTTATTGGGTATGACCAGACTTGGATCATATCACACTAGCCTCATCAATTTAATATGTATCTTGGGCAGATCAATTCCTTCAATTTGATCTTTGTTTTTGAAACCAGTGAGATTTTGCTTTTGATTTCCAGTGAAACGTTATTTGATTTGATTGAATTCTTTGGAGATTTGATATCATAATCAGATCTGGTTTCAGTAGATGGTTTCACATAATCATCTGTTATCTTCTTGGTTTAATGACATTCACTATCTTGTCTGAGTACTCTTTGATTTTGATAGGATGATGTAACTTAATTCTCTCCTCATTTGTTTCAATATAAACACTTGGTTTATTTTTAGGATTAGTGATTTGATTTTCTATTTATTCATTTTCAATAGTTTTAGGTTCAATTTTATCAGTCAGGGTGCCAGACTCAGGCATGACTGTGTAATTGTCATTATATGGTGGGGGCATGAATATATCATTGTGCTCCTTCTATGAATCAAGCATCTCTTGCAGCTTAGCTGAAGACAGTTGAAACTTTTCAAGTTTCACTTTACTAACTGATTGCTCAGCTTTGGATTGGGCTAGCTTTTCAGTTAATTTTTCATTTTTAGCTTCAAGAGTGTACTTTTCTCCATGTAGTTTTTCTATATCCGAGATGAGAGATTTGATTTTTATTTCAAAACATTTGATTTCTCTTCTATACATCTCAGATTTTACTTTTTCTTCTTTGATTTTAGCTGCCAATTTATGATTTTGCTCATGATAACCCTGTAGTTCAGCAATACATTTATCACTGCACAGATTAAATTTTACCTCAGATGGCATTGGAGTTGGGCCTTCTTTGATGTGAGCCATGAGAGCATGATTTTGAACTTGAGGCTTCACGCCCTCAGCATATAAGCTCTGGTCACATACTTCATCTTGTCTGATGACAAGAGCATTTGAGGTAGATTGGTTGGTTCCATGAGCTTGATTTGTCAGTTGTGGCTGACTCTGGTATGGATGTTGATGTTGTTATTAGTGATGATACTACTGTTGACGATTGTTGGATTGATAGCTTGAGTTTGGTTGTGTGGTTGATTGGCCCTGAGAATTCCTTTGGAAACTATTGTTGTTTCTTTTAGGAGCATTACATTCTCTTGAAAAATGGCCAGTCATATCACAATTGAAGCATTTGACTTTAGATTTGTCATATCCAAGTTTTGTGTTTTCATTCAAAGCAAGCTTTCTCCCTTTTCTGAAGAACTTCTTGGCTCTTATTGCTATCATAGCCATTAGCCATTGCAGATCCATTTTTTCCACATCATCTGGATCCATTTCTTCCAAGTCTTCATGGATCAGGTGGGCAGAAGTGAGTCTTCCTCCCAAGTAGGCTTCAAAGCTTGCAACAAAGGCATTGTAAGTAGCCTTTTGCTCTTCAAACCTTTGGTCTTCAGACAGGCCTGTAGGAGTGGTAGTGAACCCTGTTGGTTGAGAGGATGTTGATGACTTGTTTGTCGATGGAGCAGCAATGAACCCGATTATCTTCATTTGATCTCTTTGGGAGAGAAAAATCATCATCCTTAGTAATGAATGCATTTTCCACCGTGTGAGTGTCTGATGGAAATTTATATACTTCAATAAGTCGAGTTCCACCAAGGTTCCTACTCCTTTCATCAAGTTCAAGAGCTTCAATTTTGGCAATCATTATGTCCAAGGTGGTACTCTCTAGATCAAGAGTGTTTTTCAGCATGTTAACATTTTGTTTCCAGCTTTCAGGAAGGCTGTGAAGCATCGTTTTGTTCCGCTCTTTGACTTTATACATAACCCCCATAATCTTTAAATCATTCACCAGCTGCACAAATCTACGCAATTGTTTTGAGATTGACTCCCCCTTGGAGTGATGAAAGTTTTCATATTGATTAACAAGTTTATCCTTGTTAACTTCAGCTATTTCACTGCTGCCTTCACACGTAATCAGTACTGCATCCCACACAGCTTTACCTGTTCCATACTTCTCAAGCCTTTTTAGCACATCCATTTTTAATGCTTGAGTTAGAATGGAATATGCTTTGAGATTAATTTTTATCTTTTTGTAGTCATCATCATCAAGAGTGAGATCCTCTATGAGTATTCTTGGGGTTTTGTACAGAGCAGCCTGGTCAGTAGAAAGTGTCACTAGAATGTGAGGCCCTTTACATATGAAAATCCAATAATTCGGATCTACACCTGTAATGTAATTCATGAGCCTAATCTTCTATTGCTTAAACACAGATTTGTGTTTAAGAATAGGAGGTTTTGGAGTATGACCAAGTTCAAAGAAAGTATGTGAATCTATATTAATAAGTTGTTTTTAACTTGTTTGAATAAAGATTAGATTGATTGTTAAGTCCACCTTGTCCAAATAGTCCAAAACAGGCTTATATAATCAGATCTGCTGAGTGTAGGCATAAATTTGTTAGAACTTTTTCTGTAATTTTCAGAAGTTTTTTATGTTTCTTTTATGATTTTACGGTTGAGCAACTGTTCACAGATTTGTTCTTGAGGGTGATTATGGATGAACAGTGACTGTTGAAGTATTTTAACAAATATTCAACATGTATACTGAATAAAGGTAGTCGAACACTCTACCGGTAACTCAATCACCAGATCAATCGAGTTCAGCTTTGATCTATGTAGATCTGAAGAAGAACAGAGAGCCAAAGCTCTGATTCCAATTGACTGGGTTTGAGAATGACATTCTCTGTTGTTGTGATTCATCAAGGACCGAATATGATAAATGAGTCAATGATTGTAAGGCAGAATCAAACAATCACAGAACATTGAATACATGAAATACTCATAAATGCTCTTTGTATTGATTAAGGTGAATGGTTACAATAAATGCTAGGGTTTGAGCAATATACAGTAACAATACACCTTGTGAATATAAGATGAAACAAAATATTCTAATTGTCTAATGTCTACTCTCTATCACCTCACATACGAGGATTTCTATTCTATTTATAGGCTGACAGGAAGCCTTTACAAAAGACTAAATTACCCCTATACAATAATCTAATCCATGTGCAAAAAGTCTTCATCGGCATTTGTTGTTGTTCATCCGTATTAACTAATGCGGATGTGTTGATCTTCATCAGCATTTGTTTTTCTTCTATCGTATTAGTGTTTGGTCATCAGCATTGACAAATGCGGATGAACAAACACTTGGGGCATTTGTTGCTAAGCATCTGCATTAAGTAATGCGGATGTACAATTCCTTGTCAGCATTTGTTCGGCTGCCGCATTTGTTAATATGGATGAACAAATACTTGTCAGCATTTGTTCTTTGGTCATCCGCATATACAAATGCGGATAGTCGACACTTGGCCTTCTTTTGTTGATGCAGATTCTTCATCCGTATTGGTTCATGGACTTGGGGAGATTCCCAGCAGAACAACTATCATCCACTACTTGAATTGGCATGTATGATCCTTTCAGGGTCCAACATAGTGCTCCAAGATCAAGTGTTACCTTTATCAGAGAAACTGACTTTGTCCAGCTCTCGAGCAGTGTGTGAAGCATTTTCATATTTATCTCCACTAATTTATACTTTAGTCCATAAACCATCATTCATTAACCAATTGCACTAATTTGTGGAGTTGATGTGGTATTGATTCACCTTAGATTGGATGAAATGTCTCATATTGAGTTCTGAACTTTTCCTTCTTAATAGCTCTTATTTTATCACTTCCTTCACACATAGTGTGAAGTACTTTCCAAAGTTTATTGGCTATTTTGAAATTCTCTACCCTGGTTAGTATTGAAAATGGAAAAATCTTTTCTAGGCACTGTATGTTTTCATGTTTATTTTGATTCTCTTCAAGTCATAACAAGCTACACTTTTTAGGATAACTAGCTTTAGTGGGTTACAATCTGGACCCAATGCAACTAAAATGTATTGTCCTTTAGTGATTGAAGTCATAGATTTAGGTCATGGAAGATGATCTAATTTCTAAACATGAACTTCCATTGTTTGAAGTCTATTTTGTTCTTTAGTTTTGGTGGTTTTAGACAATTATTTGATCCTGAAACTTCATCGGGCATATTGAAAAATGATTAACTTAACGATTTATGTTCATTTGATTGATATTAGCTCGGTGCTAAATAATTCATCCTAAGTTGAATTTGTCCAAGTCCAAATTTGTCACTAAGATTTGTTTGATTGATTTTTAATAATTTTTAGACTTAAAAATTACCAAATAAAGAAAATTAATCAAATTATTTAAACTCTAAGTTGATTAATTGTTTCTTATATAAAGTAAGACAAAAGAAGTCAATATCTCTTTTTAAATGAGCAGGTCACAACCCTAGGATATGTGGAGTTGTAGTATTGACACACGTTGGATTTGATGAAATGTCTCATATTGAGTTCTGAGCTTTTCCTTCTTGATAGCTCTTATTTCATCACCTCCTTCACACATAGTTTGAAGAACTTTCTAAAGTTCGTTGGCTATTTTGAAATTCTCTACCCTGGTTAGTATTTCAAATGCAAAAGTCATTGCTAGGATACTGTATGTTTTCATGTTTATTTTGACTCTATTCAAGTCATCACCAGCTACACTTTTTAGGTTAACTTACTTTAGGGGGTTACAATCTAGACCCAATGCAACTATAATGTATGGTCCTTTAGTGATTGAAGTCCATAGATTTAGGTTATGGAAGATGATCTAATTTCTAAACATGAACTTCCATTGTTTGAAGTCTATTTTGTTCTTTAGTTTTGGTGGTTTTAGACCATTATTTGATCCTGAAACTTCTTTGGACATGTTGAAAAATGATTAACTTAATGATTTATGTTACTTTTATTGATATTGGCTTGGTGCTAAATAATTCATCCTAAGTTGAATTTGTCCAAGTGCAAATTTGTCACTCAGATTTGTTTGATTGATTTTTAAAAAATTTTATACTTAAAAATTACCTAATAAAGAAAATTAATCAAATTATTTAAACTCTAAGTTTATTAATTGTTTCTTATATAAAGTAAGACAAAATTATTCAATATCCCTCTTTAAATGAGCAAGTCAAAACCTTAGGATATGTGGAGTTGTTTTAGTATTGACACCATGGATTTGATGAAATGTCTCATATTGAGTTCTAAGCTTCTCCTTCTTGATAGCTCTTATATCATCACTTCCTTCACATATAGTGTTTGAACTTTCTAAACTTCGTTGGCTGTTTTGAAATTCTCTACCCTGGTTAGTATTTCAAATGCAAAAGTCATTGCTAGGATACTGTATGTTTTCATGTTTATTTTGACTCTATTCAAGTCATCACCAGCTGCACTTTTTAGCTTAACTTGCTTTAGGGGGTTATAATCTAGACCCAATACAACTAAAATGAATGGTGCTTTAGTGATTGAAGTGCATTGATTTGGGTTACGGAAGATGATCTATTTTCTAAACATGAACTTCCATTGTTTGAAGTCTATTTTGCTCTTTAGTGTTAGTGGTTTTAGACCATTATTTGATACTGAAACTTCATCGGACATATTGAAAAATGATTAACATAATGATTTATGTTAATTTGATTGATATTATCTTGGTGCTAAATAATTCATCCTAAGTTGAATTTGTCCATGTCCAAATTTGTCACTAAGATTTGTTTGATTGATTTTTAATATTTTTTAGACATAAAAATTACCAAATAAAGAAATTTTAACTAATTATTTAAACTCTAATTTGATTAATTGTTTCTTATATAAAGTAAGACAAAAGAAGTCAATATCCCTTTTTAAAATAAGCAAGTCAAAACCCTAGGATATGTGGAATTGTTGTAGTATTGACTCACACTGGATTTGATGAAATGTCTCATATTGAGTTCGAAGCTCTTGCTTCTTGATAGCTCTTATTTCATCACTTCCTTCACACATAGTGTGAAGAACTTTCTAAAGATCATTGGCTATTTTGAAATTCTCTACCCTGGTCACCATCTACACTTTTTAGGTTAACTTGCTTTAGGGGGTTACAATCTAGACCCAATGTAACTAAAATGTACGGTCCTTTAGTGATTGAAGTCCATAGATTTGGGTTATGGAAGATGATCAAATTTCTAAACATGAACTTCCATTGTTTGAAGTCTATTTTGTTCTTTAGTTTTGGTGGTGTTACACTATTATTTGATCCTGAAACTTCATCGGCTATATTGAAAAATGATTAACTTAATGATTTATGTTAATTTGATTGATATTAGCTTTGTGCTAAATAATTCATCCTAAGTTGAATTTGTCCAAGTCCAAACTTTTAACTAAGATTTGTTTGATTGATTTTTAATAATTTTTAGACTTAAAATTTACCAAACAAAGAAAATTAATCCAATTATTTAAACTCTAAATTGATTAATTGTTTCATACATAAAGTAAGACAAAAGTAGTCAATATCCCTTTTTAAATGAGCAAGTCAAAACCCTAGGATATGTGGAGTTGTAGTATTGACACCTTGGATTTGATGAAATGTCTCGTATTGAGTTCTGAGCTTTTCCTTCTTGATATCTCTTATTTCATCACTTCTTTCACACATAGTATGAAGAACTTTCTTAAGTTCATTGGCTATTTGGAAATTCTCTGCCCTGGTTAGTATTTCAAATGCAAAAGTCACTACTAGGATACTATATGTTTTCATGTTTATTTTGACTTTGTTCTAGTCATCACCAGCTACACTTTTTAGGTTAACTTGCTTCAGTCGGTTACAATCTAGACCTAATAAAACTAAAATGTATGGTCCTTTAGTGATTGAAGTCTATAGATTTGGGTTATGGAAGATGATCTAATTTCTAAACATGAACTTCCATTGTTTGTAGTCTGTTTTGCTCTTTAGTTTTGGTGGTTTTAAACCATTATTTGATCCTGGAACTTCATCAAACATATTGAAAAATGATCAACTTAACGATTTATGTTAATTTGATTGATATTAGCTTGGTGCTAAATAATTCAATCCTAAGTTGAATTTGTGCAAGTCCAAATTTGTCACAGATTTGTTTGATTGATTTTTAATAATTTTTAGACTTAAAAATTACCAAATAACAAAAATTAATCAAATTATTTAAACCCTAAGTTTATTAATTCTTTCTTATATAAAGTAAGACAAAAGAACTCAATATCCCTTTTTAAATGAGCAAGTCAAAACCCTAGGATATGTAGAGTTGTTGTAGTATTGACTCACCTTGGATTTGATGAAATGTCTCATATTGAGTTCTGAGCGTTTCCTTCTTGGTAGCTCTTATTTCATCACTTCCTTCACACATAGTGTGAAGTACTTTTTAAAGTTCTTTGGCCATTTTGAAATTCTCTACCCTGGTTAGTATTTCAAATGCAAAAGTCATTTCTAGGATACTGTATGTTTTCATGTTTATTTTGACTCTGTTCAAGTCATCACCAGCTACACTTTTTAGGTTAACTTGCTTCAGCGGTTAAAATCTGGACCCAATGCAACTGAAATGTATAGTCCTTTGTTGATACATCTTGATGTACCTAGTTTATGATCTCAAATGTAAAATATCTTTCATGTCTTACACTAATGTAATATTATGTAATTGATGATATTAATGATATATGATATGAATTGTGATGTTTATTTGTGATTGATTATGTCATGTTATCATTATATTGAATGTGATTCACATGTTTGAACTTAATATATAGGTTTGATGTTGTTTTACATAAGTCTAAGTCATTAAGAACTTAGAAATGTGTTTAACTTTGTCATGTGGACATTCATGCTACTGGACCATACTTATGGCCCATACGCATGGATGAACCATACTTATGGACCAGTCGCACGACTGAACCAGGTGACTGGATCAGTCGTATGATCGAGACATAAGATTGATTCAGTCATACTATTGAACACTGAAAACCTATAAATACCACATAATTCGTGAAAAAACATAACAGTTCGAATACTTTTATACCCTAGTCGTCCAGAGTGTCTCAAGTCGCAAATCCAAGTTCATAGTTCGTTCCTGATCGATTCCAATATGTTCTTAATGTTTGTTACATCGTTAGATCGATCATGTTAATCGTTCTCACTGATTGGATCGCCAATCAAATAGAATTCCACGCTATTTGATCTGGTTTCACGCGGAATCTGTTATTACTCCGCACGTACATGGTCCTAACAAGTGGTATCAAAGCTTAGGCTCATGATTTTGCATGGATTCAATTGGTTTTGGTGTCAAAACTAACGTTTTCATTCAAAAGATTCACTTTTTCGCTTCAAAACGTGTTTTTGACGAGTCTCTGTGTTAAAAGTTTCAACCTTTTCCCATACGGTAGATTAGGGTTTGTAAAAATTCGTAATTTTGAGTCAAGTGTTCAAAAATTCAATTTTTTCCCGCAGCAGCAGCTTCAGTCGCACGATTAGCTCAATCGCACGACTGAATCCCATTCGTATAATTCAATCGCACGACTGGACTCATTCGCATAGTTTATTCGCACGGTTGAGTTATTCCATACGGTTGACCTCATCCGTCCTGTTCATTCGCACGACTGAATCCAATCACACAATTTAATTCATTCGCATCCTTCAATCGCACAGTTGACCCAGCCGTCTTGTCCAATCACATAAGTCAATCTGTCCTTTTCTTAGTTCATCAAGTTCAAAGCAATGGAAGATCAGTTCTTTGCATTCACTGCTGGAAAGAACTTACGTATCCAGAATCTTCTACTTCTAGAAAGTGAGATTGCGAACCACAACAAACTGCCAAAGCTGTTAATGTTGGATGAATACCCACAGTGGAAACAACAGTTTGAAATCTACCTGAATGGTGTTGAACCCAATCTGTGGACGTCTATTGAGACTGGTTATGTGGTACCAGCCAGTGCTAATGGGGTAAAGTTGGCTTTGGGAGGAATGAGTGAATCCCAGAAGACTATGCATAATGCTGAAAGGAAAGCATATGCCTTGTTGACTCAGTCTATACCTAAGGACATATTTCATCAGTTTTCTGAGAACAAGCAGTCAAAGAAATTATGGGAGGCCTTGGAAAAGAGATACGAAGGCAATGCAACTCTGAAAGCACTGAAGGCAAAAGCTCTTAAAAAAGAATTTGACAATTTCTCACCAATTGGAAAAGAGAGCTTAGATGATATTATTGATAGACTCTATCATCTGATGAGTAAGTTACACACTCATGGCGTGACCACCTCCGTGGAAGATAAAGTCTCTAGCTTTGCTGATGGTCTGCCAGACAAATGGGATCCATTTATGTCTAATTTGAGACAAAATGACATTCTTGCCACTTTAGACATAAATGATTTCATTCTGAAATTAAGGGAGGAAGAGCTGCGTCAGAAATACAAGTCAAAGGATCCTATGCTCAGAATCCTGCACTATACAACTCAGTTACAACCCCTACTACTTCAGTCGCACCGCTTCAAATGGTGTTTGTGTCTAACTCTTCTGCTCCTACCCAAAGCAGCTCATCAGGAACCGAAACGTCAAGGTCAACGAGCACCCAATACATTTTTCTTGAGTCAAGTACTACCAAGTTAAAGACCGAGAATCTCGGAAATGTCACCGTGGAAGTTGCTAAAGAACATATGGACCTTCCAGCTGTTGTTGTTCAATCTTATGATGGATTAGTTGCTGGTAAGATTGGAAACTGCCATCTTGCTGACGATGACTACGAGTAAGTTGATGAAACTGAGCGGGAACGCATGGATATTATATGGGCCTTGGCTAGTGTTGTTAGAAGAGCCAAGAAGTTTGTTAAGAAGACGGGGCAGAACTTGGTTGCAACAAAAGACACAACATTTGGATTTGGCAAAACCAAAGTCACGTGCTTCAATTGTGGAGAGAAAAGGCACTTCAAACGTGAGTGCATAAGGCGCAAGAAGTCTGGGAATGGAAATCCATTTCCCACATTCAACCATCAAGACAAAGATAAGATTGGAGCATCATCTTTTGGTAAAGAGTCAAAGGCTTTGGTTGCTCAAGGTGATGAAGGATTGGTCCTTCCGATTCGTATCCGAGGGTGAATCCAATGTTGCATTAGTTGATACCTTGGATAATGGATCTGCATGTGAGGGAGACATCATAGCTGACCATGCACATTCAGATATTGAAGAACTATATGTGACACACCGTAATTTCAGGTTAACACCATTCAGACTATTGTCATTATCATTGTTACATTCTGATTTCTACCCAAAATGCATACAAACATCGCCACCGGCATCGTTAAATAAATTATGATATATAATACTAACATTGGTGTTGGCAGAGGATTCAAATAAACGGGATTACTTAAGGAATCCTCTTAATTAACATAGCTCACCCATTTACTTCGTTATCAACCGAAACAAATTCGGGAACTCGGGGACCAAGTGCGAGGACCAAACGTGACAAATTGCCAAACTAGGTCTGGGTATATAAACCCCTTACCAGCCCAAATTTCCATTTCACTCCCATTTCTTCCATCTTCTTCACCATC